>ML111673.1:31721-50239 GCA_003697995.1 Taxidea taxus jeffersonii
AGAGGGAGGGAGGGAGGGAGGGAGGGGAGGGGAGGGGAGGGAAGGGAAGGGAAGATAAATGGCGATTTTTTACCTAATTGGTATCACCAGTCAGGTTAGGCCTCCATTTGCAGGAACCCCTATGTCCTCAGAACCACCTCTAGAAGGTCATCCCAACATTGCCTACCAAGTATCACCTGTAAGATCAGATACCCCTGAAAACACCAAAGGTTTGCTCACTGCACCCAGCAATGACATATTCCACTCACGCAAAGGCTTTGGGAGTAGAAGGGTAGATTTTGGAATCCTAGAGTTTACACTTAAAGGGTCTGGAGATAATTACTATTGGGCCATTGCAGAGGAATCCAGATATCTAACCAGAGAAGCGGTTTCTATCTTCTCATCTTAGAATGAGGCCTTAAGTAGGGTAGATTATAAAGAAAAAAGTGTAATAGGCCCTATATTTGTTTCTGATGCTGTATAACAAATTACCCCAAATTTAGCAGCTTAAAACATATTAATTATCTCTCTATTTCTGTAAATCAGAAGTCCAGGCACAGCTTGGCTGGGTCCTTTGCAAGGCTGCTACCAAGGTCACTCAGAGCTCACTTCTCCTCTGGACCCATGACTGACAGTAAATCTATTTCCAAACTCTTTCAAGTTGTTACCAGAATTCATCTCTTTGTGGCTGATGGTCATCTGAGGTCCCTGACCTTTCCTTGGTTATTGACTGGAGGTCATTGGCTCCTGAAGGCTGCACACAGTTCTGCCAGTGGGCCCTCTCCAGAGCCTTCTCAGGAAACATGGCAGACTGCTTTTTCAAAGCCAGCAAGGGAAAAAGAGCTAATCCGCTAGCAAGGAACTTATTCAACCTGATGTAATCATTGATCACAGAGTGGCATTCCATCACCTTTGCCATATTCTATTTGTCAGTGCCATATTCTATTTGTCAGAATATTAGTCACAGATCCCACCCATACCCAAGGAGAGGGGTTTTTATAAGAGCTTCAATACCAGAAGTTGGGGTCATTGGGGATTGCCTTAGAGTCTGTCCACTGAAACCCTCCAAATCTGTATTTTTATATTTTAAAGATTTTTTATTTACTTATTTGACAGAGAGAGAAATCACAAGTAGGCAGAAGTAGGCAGAGAGGCAGGTAGATAGAGAGGGAGAAGCAGGCTCCCTGCTGAGCAGAGAGCCCGATGTGGGGCTCAATCCCAGGATCCTGGGATCATGACCTGAGCCAAAGGCAGAGGCTTTAACCCACTGAGCCACCGAGGCGCCCCCAAAATCTATATTTTTAAAGCACTCCAGTGACTGATGTTTAATCAGCCTTCAGAACCATTGTTATAAGATACAGTGGAAAAGGCAACAGAAGGGAGAGATTTTTTTTTTTTTAAGATTTTATTTATTTATTTGACAGACAGAGATCACAAGGAGGCAGAGAGGCAGGCAGAGAGAGGACGAAGCAGACTCCCTGCAAGCAGAGAGCCCGATGTGGGGCTCGATCCCAGGACCCGAGATCATGACCTGAGCCGAAGGCAGAGGCTTTAACCTGCTGAGCCACCCAGGCGCCCCGGGAGAGATTATTTTATTGTAGTTTTCAATCTTGACTGTCCCTTAGGATCAATTACCTGTGGAGTATTTTAAAATCCTACTGTAGGCTACACCCCAGACTCATTAGATCAGAATATCTGTAAGTGGCTGTGTTTTTTGAAACACCTGGATAATTCCAGTGCAACCAAAGCTAAGAACTGCAGTTTTGCTGGAACAGTTGGGAGTCAGAGTCAGTCTTAATAGAAAAAGGTAATCTTTAGAGCAAGTTTTGAAAAACAAGTAGATATTTTCTAGGTGAGACACAGGAGTGGCAAGTGATAAGGCAGGGACATTTGTAATAATTTCATGAACCTGGGGGATTCAGAGAAGGGAACGAATGTAGGAGGTAGCATTAATAGGACTTTGGGCCAAATGTGAAGTTAACAAAGGAGGAGGAATCTCAGACGACTTTTAGACCTCAGGTTTAGAGGAGTATAAACCATTAGCTGATTTAGAGTATATAAACCACAAACGGAGAAAGAGACTCAAGAAGAGAAGCTGGCTGGAGGATGGGAGGTGGTGGAGAAGATGAACTCTGTTCCAAATATGTCAAGTTACACAAATATTTTTTAAAGACTTTGTTTATTTATTTATTTATTTATTTGAGAGAGAGAGCACAAGCTGGGGGAGGGCCAGAGGAAGAGGGAGAAGCAGGCTCCCCACAGAGTAGGGAGCTAGATCCCAGGACCCCAGGATCATGACTTGAGGTGAAGGCAGACACTTGACTGACTGAGCCATCCAGGTGCCCACAAGTTACACAGGTTGTTAAGGTGTTTTAATTTCACTTGTACCAATGCTCCATTCCTTGCTGAGTCCATTTAATATAGATGGAGCATTGCCCACATTTTCCCAATTCATTTACTCTTCTGTTCTCTTCTTTTCTTTTTTTTAAGATTATATTTATTTATTTGAGAGAGATCATGAGAGAGGTGAGGGTCAGAGGGAGAAGCGGACTCCCTGCATGGGAAGCCGAATGTGGGACTTGATCCAGGACTCCAGAATCATGACCTGAGCTGAAGGTGTTTGCTTAAGCAACTGAGCCACCCAGGCCCCCTATTTTCCACAGGACTTAGCTGCCCAGCACAGAGCCATTCGAATTCCATATTTGCCTCTAATTTCCCACCCAAAATCATTTATTATTTTACTAGTGACACATTTATTATTTTACTAGCTCCTTGGTTGACACTTACCACCATTAAATGTCAAGTGACTACTTTGCAATGCTAGGTATTGAATCTTAATATGTGTTGATTTAGCTATTACTAAGGTGTTGAGATTTTTGAGAACCATAAAAATGAAATCCTTTTTTTAAAAACCTTTTTAGGGGTGCCTGGGTGGCTCAATCAGTTAAGCGTCTGTCTTCAGCTCAGGTCATGATCCCTGGGTCCTGGAATCAAGTCCCTCGTTGGGCTCCCTGCTCAGTGAGAAGTCTGCTTCTCCCTCTCCCTCTGTCTCTCCCCCCTGCTGATGTACACTCTCTCTATCTCACTCTCCCTCAAATAAATAAAACCTTTAAAAGAAAAAAGAAATTTTTAAAGCCTTTGGGGGCACCTAGGTATCTTAGTCAATTAAGTATCCAACTCTTCATCTCAGCTCAGGTCTTGATCTCCGGGTCATGAATTCAATCAAGCCCCATGTTGGACTATACACTGGGAGGCAGCCTACTTTAAAAATTGAAAAAAAAAAAAAGCCTTTTTAGTGTGTTCAACTTGAGTTCCTCAGTGCTACTTTCTAAAGGCAGTAGCTTCCCACTGAAAGGAAGAAAAACTGAACAACTCTCTGAAACCCTCAGACACAGTCAGCAGTATGACATCTACTAGCTCAAATTATTTAGCTCCAGGATAGAAGAGTTTCACCCTGAAGGTGAAAACACAACTACTTGAAGGCACAACATTTTTCCAAAGTAGGAAATCTGGAGATACTGTATGTTGACTTCAGTAATCTTGGTAATATATGAACATTGATGAATGACTATTTCCAAAATTTATAGAAGTTAAAGTTGTATACTATGTTGTGCAGTGGTTAATTATTCATTTGGTCAATGTCAGCATTTCTTTTCTTATTTAAACATTAATCTGAAGTCTGACTAGTGTTAAACCTTAGAAGAATTAATGCATTTGCACAAAAAAATTTGGATGAAAAACTTCTTCCCACAATCTTGAAGTGTTATCAATTACTGGCCTTCAATGATTCAATAAGAATAACATTATAATCATTGACTCTTCTCATAAACCTTAGCCATAATAAAAGTTTATTATTTCTAAAAATGCTATAACCCCACATTCCTCATTCTTGTCACTTTTTTAAAAAAGATTCTATTTATTTATTTGACAAAGATCACAAGCAGGCAGAGAGAGAGGAGGAAGCAGGCTCCCTGATGAGCAGACAGCCCAATGTGGGACTCGATTCCAGGACCCTGGGATCATGACCTGAGTCGAAGGCAGAGGCTTTAACTCACTGAGCCACCCAGGTGCCCCTCTAGTCACTTTTTAAGGCATTTTGTCTTAAAGTATAAATATTTTTCTGACCTTCTTTAAGAAAAATACAAAGAAGAAACTTTCTAATATTAAAAAAAATACCATGTAGACAATATATTTAAGATAGCACTTGAAGGTTTTAGAAGATAAGAAATTTGCTATTATTTTCTCTCAACTTATAGAAATAGAATCATCAAAACCTCAACCTCATATTTTAGAGGTGAATATCAAGGCATATCTTTAATGTAAGAGGGAATTCCCAAAAATATTGCTAACTAAAAACTTTTGGGGGAAGTAATAAATTGTGGTTAAATAATACTTTCACTTTTTCATGATTAAGAATGTTATTGAATAGCTACAAGGTACATTTTGCTACAAAAGGAAGTGGTGAGATGTTCATAGCAAGATTTCTTGGGAAACAAAACAAGTCTTCCCATTAAACATAGAACAGTGTATCCTAAAGGTCCCATAAACTAGGTAAATGTGAATCCATGAGAAGCTGAAATGGAAAATCAATCCTGTAGGACTTTTCATTTGTAAAACACTTTATCTTTTAAATCCTCTTCACACCATTATCTTATTTTATCTTAATAAGCATCCCTATGATGGGTCTTCATTCAGTCATTGCTCATTGTTCAGAAAGAAAAGGTGAGGGACACCTGGGTGGCTCAGTTGGTTAAGCGGCTGCCTTCGGCTCAGGTCATGATCCCAGCGTCCTGGGATCGAGTCCCACATCGGGCTCCTTGCTCGGCAGGGAGCCTGCTTCTCCCTCTGCCTCTGCCTGCCACTCTGTCTGCCTGTGCTCGCTCCTGCTCTCTTTCTGACAAATAAATAAATAAATAAATAAATCTTTAAAAAAAAAAAAAAAGAAAGAAAGAAAGAAAAGGTAAAAGTAAGTTCTGCTAACAGTTTGGCCAATACATCTTGCAACTCTGTCTTGGTCAAGGTGAACACATCAAAGCATCTCCTATATGATAAAGACAGTCACTCACTTTGGACCACTAGGGCCTATAGTCATAGGGGGAGCTGCTCCTACACACAAAAGCCTATTTCACAGCTTTTCTCCTACTCACCAGACAACCAGGTAGCAGACATTCAGAAGACTCTGGTTTACCGTTCAACTAGAAGTGAATGACTAACTCTAAGAAAGGAGAGAGTATCCCTGTTCTCTTACAGCTCATTCCATTTCTCTTTCAGTCTACTATCCTCTGCTTATGACAATGTACTTCTTCATAACCATCCCCATTTTTCTCTCCCTCATCCCTTACTCTTCTTCCTGCAACTCAAGGCAGAGTCTCTCAGATCTTGAGAAAACCCTGAGCCATTTCTATTGTTTTAGGCTCCCAGCAGAGTAAAATATAAAGACAATCCAGAATAGGATGTCAAATTTATTGTTTACAATTAATTCTTTTAAGTCTGCTCTGGTGAGAGACATCCCTACCTGAAAGGTGCTCCGGTGGCAGAGAGGGTTGGAATCCTAGCGGGGGACAGTGTGGCCTCTGGATCCCCGGAGTCACAGGAAGCCTGAGGTGCCTACGTGCGGCAGAGCTCCCAGGCATCAGAGCAGGAAAACCAGCTGCCATTGGTGAGCCCAGAAGTGGGCTCTCAGCTCAGGGTTGCTGTATACTGTGAACCATGACATGCTCAGGCAATCACTCTAACAGGGGCCCAGCAAGCAGCAGAATCACAGGGAGACCCCCCCTTCCATCCCCAGGGGTACACACCACAGGAGTCTGCAGGGTTTGGAGACTTGAAACGGGGTCACATGCCTGAGAGAGAAATGATCGGTCACAGACTGTGAGCACAAAGTGCAGACAGAGACCAGGGAGAGAGATAAGAGTGATCAATTACTTTTCTCTGAGGGCACACTGAGGAGTGGGGCCCTGAGCTTTTGACTCTGGGGCCAGAGCATGGGATGCCACCATTTTCTTTCCTTTTTTTTTTTTTTTAATGAATGTGTCAGGAAAAATATTTTTTTCATTTCCATTAATAATAAAATCTATATTTGTTTTTATTGAATAATAAGATATATCTTTCTTTTCCCAAATCTCAAATGGAAATGTGGTATATCCTTCAGTTACAAATGTAGGAACCAAACCATAGTAATATTAGTGGGAAGCCACTATTTTCATTCTCATCCTCTAAAAATTCACAGAAAGCCTTCAGGGAATAAAAGCCACATAGAGCAAACCAGAGCAGATTACTTAGCCTGACCCCCCCTTGCCAAAGGCAGTGCAATTCTGCCTGGGGCAAAACCACTTGAGAATCAACCTAACAGGCCCCTCTCCTCGATCAGCAAGAACATCTGGGTAAGACCAAGTTTACCCATCATAGAGAACTGCAAAACTCCAACACTAGGAAAATAGTATATAGAACTTATGGGGTTTTTTCTTTTTTCCTAAAATTCTTTAGTCTTTCAATTTAATTTTTTTCTCTTTCCTTTTTCAACCAATTTCTTATTTTAGCAAGTTTTTTCATCTTTTTTATTTTTTACAGTTACATTCTATCCTTTCATTGTATTTAATTTTATTTTTGTATATATATGTATATATGCATATATATGTATATGTGTGTGTATATATATATATATATACATATATATACATATGTGTGTGTGTGTGTGTGTGTGTGTGTGTCTTTTTCTTTCTTTACAATTTTGGGATGCAGTTTCTTCTAGCAAACAGACCAAAATACACCCAGAACCTAGTGTATGGCTCTGTTATCTTCACTGTTTGATCATATTCTCTCTTTTTCTTTTGTTTATTAAAGTCTCTTTTAACCTTCATCTTTGCAGTTACATTCTCTTTTCAATGTATTTAATTCTATTTTTGTATACATATAAGTTTCTCTTTCTTTATAATTTTGAGATGTAGTTTTTTCTAACTGACCAAAATACACTCAGTATAGTGCATTGCTCTGTTCGATTCACCTGTTTATATTCCTTCTTTTTTAATTTCTTTATCTTTCTTTTTTTTCTATCTTTTAATTTTCATTTTTAGAGTTACATTCTATCCTTTCATTGTATTTAGTTTTATTTTTGTGTATATATAATTCCTTCTTTATAATTTTGTAATCTAATTTTCTAACAAACAGACCAAAATACACACAGGATCCAGAGTATTTTTCTGCTCACCTGTTTAACTATATTCTCTCTTTTTAAAAAAACATTTTATTTTGGTTTTGGGTCTCTTCTGACTTGTTTAGTGTCTATTTCTCTGGGATTGTTGTCACCATTTTAGTATTTTGTTCTCTTGTTCATCTATTCTTCTCTGGACAGAATGACAAGACAGAAAAACTCACTTAAAAACAAAAACATAAGAGGCAGTACTGACTGCCAGGAACCTAATCAGTATGGATGTAAATAAGATGTCAGAACTAGATTTCAGAATAATGATTATAAAGATACAGGCTGGGATTGAAAGAAGCATAGAAGAAACTAGGGAATCTCTTTCTGGAGAAATAAAAGAACTAAAATCTAATCAAGTCAAAATCCCAAAAGAGCTATGAATGAGACACAATAAAAAATGGAGGCTCTATACATTCAATACAAACCTTATCAAAATACCATTGACATTTTTCACAGAGCTGGAACAAATAATCCTAAAATTTGTATAGAACCAGAAAAGACCCCAAATAGCCAAAGGAATGTTGAAAAAGAAAACCAAAACTGGTGGTATCACAATGCCAGACTTTAAGCTCTACTACAAAGCTGTAATAATCAAGACAGTATGGTACTGGCTCAAAAATAGATACCTAGATCAATGGAACAGAATAGAGAGCCCAGAAATAGACCCTCAACTCTAAGGTCAACTAATCTTCAACAAATCAGGAAAGAATGTCCAATGGAAAAAGGACAGTCTCTTCAACAAATGGTATGGGAAAAATTGGACAGCCACATGCAGAAGAATGAAACTGGACCATTTTCTTACACCATACACAAAGATAAACTCAAAATGGATGAAAGACCTAAATGTGAGGCAGGAATCCATCAAAATCCTAGAGGAGAACATAGGTAGCAACCTCTTTGACCTCAACTGCATCAAGTTCTTGCTAGACATGTCTCCAAAGGCAAAAGTGGACTATTGGGATTTCATCAATATAAAAAGCTTTTTTTTTAAGATTTTATTCATTTGACAGAGATCACAAGTAGGCAGAGAGGCAGGCAGAGAGAGAGAGAGGAGGAAGCAGGCTCCCTGCTGAGCAGAGAGCCCAATGCAAGACTCGATCCCAGGACCCTGAGATCATGACCCGAGCTGAAGGCAGAGGCTTAACCCACTACACCACCCAGGCACCCAAGATAAAAAAGCTTTTGCAAAGCAAAGGAAACAAAACCAAAAGACAACTGACAGAATGGGAGAAGATACTGGTAAATGTCCTATTAGATAAAGGGCTAGTATCCAAGATCTATAAAGAACTAATCAAACTCAACACCCAAAAAACAAATAATCCAATCAAGAAATGGGCAGAAGACATGAACAGACATTTCTTCAAAGAAGACATACACATGAAAAAATTCTCAGCATTGCTCAGCATCAGGGAAATACAAATCAAAACCACAATGAGATATCACCTCATACCAGTCAGGTTATGGTGGCTAAAATGAACAAATCAGGAAACAACAGAGGCTGGCAAGGTTGTGGAGAAAGAGGAACAGTCTTACACTGTTGGTGGGAATGCAAGCTGGTGCAGCCACTCTGGAAAACAGTATGGAAGTTTCTCAAAAAGTTAAAAATAGAGCTATGCTATGAACCAGCAATTGCTCCACTGCGTATCTACTACAAGACACAAATGTAGTGATTCCAAGGAGCACCTGTACCCCAGTGTTTATAGCAGCAATGTCCACAATAGCCAAACTATGGAAAGTTGTCCATCGACAGATGAATGGATAAAGATGTCCATCGACAGATGAATGGATAAAGAAGATGTGTGTGTGTGTGTGTGTGTGTGTGTGTGTGTATGCATGTGTGTGTATATATATACACATATATATGTATATATTACATATACATATATTTTTTAATAGCCATATGTATATATGTATATGTATATGTAACTATATGTATATATACATACATATGTATATATGTATATATGTATATATATTACTTTGCCACAAAAAAATGAAATCTTGCCATTTGCAACAATATGGATGGAAGGGGATTTTATGCTCAGTGAAATAAGCCAATCAGGGAAAGACTATTATCATATGATCTCACTGACACATGGAAATTAAACAAAACAGAGGATCAGAGAGGAAGAGAAGGAAAAAAAAAACAAGAAGAAATCAGAGAGGGAGACAAACCATAAGAGTCTTAACTATAGAAAACAAGCTGAGAGTTATTGAAGGGGAAGGGGGTGGGAAGGATTGAGTAACTAGGCGCTGGACATTAAGGAGGCCATGTATTGTAATGAGCATTGAGTATAATATAAGATTGATGAATCACTTACCTCTACCTCAGAAACTAATAATACATTATATGCTAAATAATTGAATTTAAATTAGTAAAATTAATTCTTTTAGAAAAATAAGCCCATGAAAAGATGCTCAATATCATATGTCATTAGGAAATTGCAAATTAAAACAATAAGATACCACTATGTACCTGTGAGACTGGCCAAAATCCCAACACTGATAACACCAAATACTTACTGGTGAGAATGGGACCAACAGGAACTCTCATGCACCAGTAGTAGGAATGCAAAATAGTATGGCCACTTTGGAAGGCAGTCTGACAGTTTCTCGCAAAACTAAACATAATTTTACCAGGAATTATGTTCCTTTACCAGCATTATGTTCCAAATGAGGTGAAAACTTATAGTCACACAAAAACCTGCACATAAATGCTTACAGCGGCTTTATTCATAATTACCAACAGTTGGAAGTAACTAAAATATACTTCATTAGGTGAATAGATAAATAAACAGTGATACATCCAAATAATGGATTATTCAGTGATAAAAGAAATGAGCTATCCAGCCATAAAAGTCATGAAGGATCCTTAAGTGCATATTACTAAGTGAAAGGAGCTACACCTGAAAAGTCTACATACTGTATGTTTCCCACTATAGGATATTCTGGAAAAGGCAAAACTATGAGCATAGCAAAACGATCAGTGGTTGCCAAGAGATAGTGTAGAGGGATGAAGAGTTGGAGCACAGAGGATTTTTTTTTTTAAGTAGGCTCTATTCCCAGAATGGAGCCCAGCACAGGTCTTGAACTCATGACACTGAGATCAAGATCTGAGCTGAAATCAAGAGTCAGATGTTTAACCAACTGTGCTATGCAGGTGCCCCATGGAGTATAGAGAATTTTTAGGGCAGTGAAACTAGTCTGCATGATACTGAAACGACACATACATTTCCCTACACATTTATCAAAACTCATAGAACCCTAAATTAAACTATAGATTTGGGGTGATAATGACATGTCAACATAGGTTCATCAATTGTAACTCTGGTACCAGATGTTGATAGTGGGGGAGGTTGTGCATGTAGGGGGTAAGAGGTATATGGGAACTCTACTTTAGGCTCAATTTTTCAATGAACCAAAAATTGTTCTTAAAAATGAAGCCTATTTCTAAAAATTAATACCTACAGAACATGCACATACAAATGTATGTACCCCTTCATTGAGAGATAACATCAAAACCCTTAATTTGAGGCTGGTAGCAGTCAGTATTGGCAATTGCAAGTAATGTTTTACAAAAATAACTTACTAAAGGGTATTGTTATCTTGCAGAATTTATAGGGAAACCAGAGAAGTCAATAGTAGTGATATAGTTCTTGAAACCACTCAGAAGAAATACTCAATTACAGGAGAGACTCCACCACTACCACCAGCTGCCTGGTCCTGAATTTACATAGATTGGATGCCAAAAACTCTGCCTCAAATGCCCCCAGAAGGGCCAGGTTCCTCTACCATCACTTGCCAGTTCAGTCTTCCCACGGCTACCTCCTTATGTTGCTTCCTTCCCTAAGTGCTACGCAGATACATCTGAGTATAGCACATAAGTTACATTTTTACATCCTAACTGCAAAAGGTCTGAAAACAAACTCTAATTCTGTCATGAGAAAGTGGAACTACCAATGTGGGAAACTATCAATATGCCTAGAAATGCGGAAGGTAACTCAGGTGTCAACTTATAGCAATTAGACTTAATATGGGACAGGTTGGGCCTTAAAAAGAGAAAGAGAAAGAGAAAGAGAAAGAGAAAGAGAAAGAAAGAAAGAAAGAAAGAAAGAAAGAAAGAAAGAAAGAAAGAAAGAAAAAAGGAAGGAAGAAGGAGAGAGAGGTAGGGAGGGAAGAAAGGGGGAAGAGAGAGAGGAAAGTTAAATGTGGGAGTTTGTACCCCAATGGAGACGTCATACATGGAGATATACAGATAAGAAATCATAGCATAAACTGATAGCTAAATCCAAGAGTGCAGATGAGAGAGATCAAGGAGATAATGTACAATGAGAAAAGCAAAGGTCTAAGGATGAAGTCTTTAGAATCATCAATGTTTAAGAGTAGGATACAGTAAGAAGTCATGAAGGAAGTGAAAAATGGACAGACGTCATCAACTTTCAAGAAGAAAGGAGTGTCAAGGTTGGAAAATAAGCAAAACACTCCTGTAAATATTGGTGTGCCTGGGTGGTTCAGTCAGTTAAGTGTCAGTCTTTGGCTTGGGTCATGATCTCAGAGTCCTGGGATTGAGCCTGTCATCGTGCTACCTGATCAGTGGCAAGCAACTTTTCCCTCCCCCTCTGCAGCTCCCTCTGCTGCTTCCCCTGCTTGTTCATGCTCTCTCTCTCTCTCTCTCTGTCAAATAAATAATAAATAAAATCTTGGAAGAAGGAAGGAAGAAAGGAAGGAAGGGAGGAAGAAAGAAAGAAAGAAAGGAAGAGAAAGAAAGAAAGAAAGACAAACTCCTCTAAGTATTGAAAAATCTCCATTGGATTTGGAGATCCAGAGAGTGCTAGTGGATCACCATGAATGTACCTTCATTTGATCCTGATCAAAATAGTCCAGTTATGTTGGTTTCTCCCCCCAGTCTATAGCTTCTGAAGGGCAGAAATGATGTCTTGTTTGTCTCAGAATCCCAGAATCTAGTATAGTACTTGGAAAAAGGATTTCAGTAAAGATTTACTGATCTTAACTCAACTAAGACTTGAAGTTCCCTTTAAAAGCCCATGCAAGTAGCCAAGAGTAAAATTCCCATAATTCAGGTATTCACTCTGAATAAAGCACTAAATACTCCAACTCTCCAAGCTTCTCTAATCCAGAATCACTCATCTTTAGCATCCTGGGATCACAAGGTTCAATAAGAGTTCCCTCCCTCACTTTTTAGAATGAGTAACTTTCAAGCAAATTAATTCCCTTACTTTAACAAGGTAATAATAATGATAATAATGCAGACAACAAACATCTGTAGAGTACTTTACATTTTTACAAAATGTTTTTTTTTAAAGATTTTATTTATTTATTTAACAGACAGAGATCACAAGTAGGCAGAGAAGCACGCAAAGAGAGAGGAGGAAGCAGGCTCCCTGCTGAGCAGAGAGCCCGATGCGGGGCTCGATCCAGGGCCCTGAGCTGAGATCATGACCCAAGCCAAAGGCAGAGGCTTTAACCCACTGAGCCACCCAGGCACCCCTACAAAGTGTTTTAATACTAAAAATTCCCATGTAATACTAACAAAAACCCTAACAGTAAAATGAGTATTTTCGCTGTACCTGTTTTATAGAGATATTAAATAAGTGGTCTAAAAATTACACCTAAGGACACCTAGGTGACTCAGTTGGTTGAGTGCTTGACTCTTGATTTCAGCTCAGGTCATGATCTCAGGGTAGTGGGAATAAGCCCTGTGTCAGGCTCCATGCTCAGTGGGGAGTCTGCTTGAGATTCTCTCTTCTTCTACTTCTGCCTTACCCTCCCCCAATAGATAAACAAATCTTTTTTAAAAAATCATAAAAATTACACTCAAAAAGAGGAATCCCCTGAATTTGCCAAGGTCCTCTGGCTTAAAATCCCAAGCTCATTTCTCTCTGCTACACTAGCTAGAGTGGCCCACAGAGACTTTGTTTCTATTACTTTATAACTCCAGGCTCATGTGTGATTAGCATTTTGCTAGTTGTCATTTATCATCCTGGCATCTGTTGCTGGAGCTGCTGAAGGTACATATTAGTCATCTCAAGGAATTCAATTCAAAGCCAGTGAATGAGATGATTTCTTAAGCTTTGGGGGGAAATTTTTCAAAGGCTCTCACCTTGACACACTGGTGAAAGAGGAACATTTTTAGGTATTCGGGGATTCCAATCTGGCCTGTTCACACGACCTTTGGGTCTCTGCTTACATTTGGAGAATGCAAATGTGCATAGGTCCTGGGGTAAATCCTTAGGGTTGCCAGGTTGGTGACAAGTTCTGCTTCACCAGGCTCTGATGACACTGCAACTAACCAAAGAACCAAAAACCCTGAGACTGCAGCAATAGGAATAATAAAAGGGACAGCTCTTGCCCCTATCTCCCCAACTTCTAAAAATTCTCTCAACTCTGAGCAGAGAACTCAATTTCTAGGCTGTGGCCTGCTTTTTTCTTTTTTCTTAAATGTTTTAACAATCCTTCAATAATTCAAGTAGACAGAAAGTTTGGATTTTATATTCTTTGATTTTAAAATATTTTGTTAAAAAATACTGAACTTCCCAAATTTTGAATTTTGGACTCCTTTCAAAAATACAGCTCTCAGGGTGACTCTGTCCTAAGGATATGAACTCAAAAAAAGACCTGATGGATGGATGGCCAGCAAACTGGAGATATAAGGCAAAACTGACAGGACTGGGACCACAGGCCTAGTGGTAAAGTTGGCCCCAGTGCAAGGTCAAGTTGGACAGTCCAAAATGCCCAAGAATGTCATCAGCCCTAAGACTCTCATCTGACAGTCAGGTCAAATCACTGGGTGGGCCAATGGTTAGAGAATAATGCCAAATCAGACAGAGTTATGTCATCATGCTGGAAAAGACATGATGTAATGGAGAGCTTTTCCACAGAGCCAGAGAAACATAGTTTGAAATCCTGTTGCTTCTTTTTAGCAGCATAATGGAGACTCCTCTTGATCCTGTTTCCTTCCTATGAGGGGTATTCATACCTATGACTTGTTTATGACTGTTGATTAAAGAAAATGTTCACAAAACAACTTGCACAATACCTCAACGAAACAGGAATGAAATGAATGCAAGTAATTGACATGATTATTAAGACCTGTCCTTTCAGCACAGGATAACTAACAGTAGCTGGGAAGGTGGGGAACACAAAAGGAGATTGGCCAAAACTAGCAGGATGGTATTAGAATTGGCATTTGAGAACTTTGAAAAGCACTCATTCCAAAACTACACCAGGTTCTGTATATTACCCCAAAGTTAGAGTTTTTTCCTTAAACACACACAAAAAAACAAGTGATACACTGAAGCAGTTATTATCATTATTACCACCCCCTTGTAGAGTCTCTTGAAGATAAATTCTAGCTCAAATTCTAATTCTTGAAAATAAATTCTAAGAAAAGAGATGTATATGTAAATGCAAGATGCGACTACCTACTATAAATCATTTCTGACAAGATGTCTAAAGTGAAACTGACCATGATATTCTGATCATAAATTGCTTCCAAGGATGCATAATATAATAAAAAGTAGGATAAGAAAGACTGCCCGTGGGGGAGAATGTACGTTCTGAATTGTTTCTTATAAAAGTTTTCAAATAGGTTTTTCTGAACAAGTCTCCATTCCAAATAATAAACCTTCAATACAAGCACTTGTAACTTCAGACATCTATATTCATAACTGAAACATGTTTCTTCAGTAAAGTCAGGCTAGGAATGGGAAGGATAAAATTCAAATACATTTATTTGCAGCTCTGCTCAAAGAAGCTGAAAAAAATATAAATTTTTTCCTTGCTTCAACCAAGGATAATCAAACACTTAGAATATCAACAACATCTGTAAAAATAGCAAAAGGAGCCAACAAATAAGTAAGTCCAAAGACACAGAAAGTGGGGCAACTGGGTGGCTAAGTGGGTTAAGCCTCTGCCTTCAGCTCAGATCATGATCTCAGGGTCCTGGGATCAAGCCCCATGTTGGGCTCTCTGCTCAGCAGGGACCCCCACCCACCCTCCCATCTGCTTCTGTGCCTACTTGTGATCTCTGTCTGTCAAATAAGTAAATAAAATCTTAAAAAAAAAAAAAAGACACAGAAAGAAAGACCTGAATCTAAGAATGCAGAGGAAATTTGCTTTTTAATTTTCTTGTTCTTTTTTTGTAAAATTAACATTTAAAATATACTGATGGCCTAGAACTGTAGTTATCATTTATGGAAACATAAACCACTTACTCATACATTTATATACCATTTACTTATACACTTTTCTCATTTGACTTCTTATATTTACTCCCAAGTGAGGGAGGTGGACAGCTGGAGAGCAAACAGTGCAATCTGCTAAGAAAACAGCTTTAAAGGGAAGCTGATAAACCGTTATTATCTTGGTAATGGCTGGCAAAAGAACTCCTCATAATGATAGCTTTCACTGCTCTCCAAAATAAAGTGGTGAACATTTTTAAGTGCTCCCAAACAAAATCCAGGAAATGGAGAGAAGAGCTTTATTTGGAGGAAAGGAGGCAGAAAACTTCAGTTGCCACCAAGCTGAGGATAAAATAGACTTGTCTAATGAAGATGTTAAAATTGCATGATGTGAATGTTTGAGGTAAATCTACTCCTCTTTGTTCACTATAAAATCTTCAGTGAGATCTTCTGTCTACCAGATTTTGGGGTATTCTTCAAGAGATGGTGTATTCTTCAAGAGATGACAGAAAAGTGCTAGTTCTGCCTGCAGGCAGTCACAGATAAAACACAGGAAAAGTGGTTGTGGCTTCTGGAGTCAGAGGATAAGAACACAGCTGATGTTTGGGTCACAGAGCAATGGACAACCCCAGGACCAATCAGTAGGCCTCCACCCAACATCTCACCCATGCTTAGCAGGGACCTTGCCTATCAAATTGGAGAAATAAAGGAAAGAAAGTCATGGAAGGGTAAGAAAGAAAACCTTGAGCAAAGGAAAACCCCACTCACAAA
Source organism: Taxidea taxus jeffersonii (assembly GCA_003697995.1). NCBI lineage: Eukaryota > Metazoa > Chordata > Mammalia > Carnivora > Mustelidae > Taxidea > Taxidea taxus. Next base: position 47,874 of record ML111673.1, read on the forward strand.
GTACCACTGGTTAGGGATAACAAACTGAAGAATGAAACCTGATTTTTCCAAATACTCTTAGCTCAGGAAATAGCCTATTCACTAGACTAGCACAGGAAGCTAGGAATATGGTCATGGAATTTTTCCTGCAAATACACTGAAATGGAAACACTTCATCTTTTTTTCAGTCATGTACGTTCTATATCTGGCAGTCTTTTCCAAACCCCATCATCACCTCTCGGTCTTTCTCACTTCATCTTTCTATCTCAGAATACCAGAAAAAAATGTAGTTTTATATAACATGGGTTTTTATGGCTCACAATATTGCAGGTTTCCATTAAAAAGACACCAAGTCCAGGAATAAAAGAGAGCCATCCTTCAAAATAAGGACTTACAGTACTGAGTGTCTCCCATAGAGTCCATTTTGAGCCAAAGGTTGTGGAGTATTTAGAAAATAAAAGTTCTCCTCTCTTAATAAATTGATAGTCTAGTCATTTTAGTGTAACATTTGGTAATGTAAAAGAATAACGGTAATGGGCAGTGAAATTTACTTGTTCCTGTCAGGTAACATCTGAAGCAAAAGTAAAAAACTCATAAGGAATAATATCTGTGTAAAAACAAGAACATTAAGTCAATACAAGGTACAGAAATGACTGAAGAGAAGATTAAACTCATGGACCAAAATATAACACTGTGTTTAAAAACAAAACAAAACAACAAGCAGAAGATAAGATGGCAGAGTGATAGAAAACTCTGAGCTTGTCTCATCCCTTGAACACACCTAGATCAACATCAAGTCATTTTGAACAACTAGGAAACTGATCTGAGGATTAAGAAAACAATCTGCACTATTGGAAAGAGAGAACATGGCATATGCGAGGCTTATCTTAGCAAACAAATCAAAGCACACCTAGTTAAAGTTCCAAACCCTCCCACTACAGCAAGAAGGAACACTGTAGAGGACTGGCCTGTGGGAAAGAGCAGGCAAAACGCAAGAGCAGAGTAAACACATCATATACCAGAAACACCAGACCCTGGACAATGTATGACCCCTTCTTAATATAATATCACTCTCAGGAGCAGGAAACATAACAAGCTTTCATAATATGCAAAAGAGAAATCAAGACACAATGACAAGACAGAGCAATTCTCCCCAACAGAAAGATCAAGAAAAAAATCATAACCAGGAATTTGCTCAAAACAAAGATAAACAATATATATGAACAAGAATTTAGAGCAGTCATAAGAATACTAGCTAGGCTTGAAAGAAACATAGAAAACACCACGGGGCACCTGGGTGGCTCAGTGGATTAAAGCCTCTGCCTTTGGCTCAGGTCATGATCTCAGGGTCCTGGGATTGAGCCCTACATTGGGCTCTCTGCTCAGCAGGGAGCTTGGTTTCCCCCCTCTCTCTCTGCCTGCGTGTGATCTCTGTCTGTCAAATAAATAAATAAATAAATCTTAAAAACAGAGAGAGAAAGAAAGAAAGAAAAAAGTAAGCAAGCAAGCAGGCACCAGATAAACACTGGCTGCAGAGATAAAAGACCTAAAAACTAATCAGGAACAGAGACAATATACAGTAACAATCACCTAACAGGCAATACAATGGCACTAAATTCATATCTCTCAATAGTTACCCTGAATGTAAATGGGCTAAATGCCCCAATCAAAAGACACAGGGTTTCAGAATGGATAAAAAAACAAAACCCATCCATATGCTGCCTACGGAGGGACATCGCTCCAGAGGCTAAACTGGGGTGAAGACCTCGTGGGGACAGCGTGGACTCAGGTCCCACAGGGTCACAGAAGGATTGGGGGTGTCTGAGTGTCGCAGAGCTCACAGATATTAGAGCAGGGAAACCGGCTGCGGAGACAGAGCTGAGGTTTCCTAGAGCCATGGTCTGTGACACGGGCCGGTGCTCTGTGACACGGGCCAGTGCTCTGTGACACAGGCCAGTGCTCTGTGCAAGGGGTCCCCACAAGATACGGGGAGACTCCGACCCGGGAGAGCTCAGGGATCTACGGGGTCCGGAGACTCCAGGTGGGACTCTGCCAGAGACAGAGACGCTTGGTCACAGGCTGGGTGAGCTTGGAGCGCTCCCAGAAGACAGTGAGATGGGACTGATTACACACGATTTTCTCTGAACGAGCATGGTCTCTGAGCACGAACGGAGGCTGGGGAGACTGGAGTGATTAAGTGCTTTTCTCTGAAGGCGCACTGAAGACTGGGGCCCCTAGCTCTCGGCTCCTCCGAACCGGAGATTGGGAGGCCGCCATTTTCATTCCCATCCTCTGGAACTCTACGGAAAGCGTTCAGGGAACAAAAGCTCCCGAAAGAGAACCTGAGAGGATTACTTAGCCCGGCCCCTGTAAGGGCGGTGCAATTC
>ML111674.1:0-16751 GCA_003697995.1 Taxidea taxus jeffersonii
TGCTGCTGCCTGATGTCGTCTCAGCCTCCTACTTCTCCGCCATCTTGACTCCTCCCCTCTGCTCTCTAACATACTTTAACATAAAAATTGACATTGGCAAAGCAATTGAATTATGAAGGTTTTTTTTTACTACCTTCTTTGTTCAAGAATTCTGTCGTTAAAATGTGTAGTTCTATTTGTGATTATTCACAGCATTTGAAACAACAGCTTGAGTACAGACTGAGTCTTTCTTCTGAAAATATCAAGCCACTTATGAGCCTTTTATCTCAGCTGGCAGAACCTGGCACATATTATGCTTGTTCTAGCAGATCTTAAGGGCTATTCATAAAATATTAATGCACATTATGTATATATTCGTATTTCATTGTAAACATATTTACCAATTTTCGTTCTTCTCAGATGTAATACTTCATGAGTTCCAAGAAGAAAATCCTGAGAGGGAGACATTGGCTGTCCAAGATCAAATACAAATAGAAGAAGGTTAGTATTGACTCTTTTAAAGTCTTTCTTTCAACATTTGAATATTACTGTCATGGGCTTCATGCAGACTTTGAACAGAGAGGTGCTTGTTCATGTGTTGGTGGGATTAGGTAAAACTACCCCTTGCTGAGCCCTTGAGAAGCCAAACTAAGCATTTTATGTGTATAGATGGTCCCTTGTTTTCTCTCTCTTTTTTTTTTAAAGGTAAAGAAGACAGGGCTCATGATGTTAAATGTCCTGTTGTAAAAGGACAAAAACAGATGTGATGGGGGTCTCCAGTTTTTCTTGCCTCCATTCCTCACTTCTTTAATTTTCCCCATTCTGCCTTTATTGGGCTATCTCCCCTGCCCTTGAACCTTAATGAATTAAAAAGAAAACCTATAAGACTTACTAAAAGAGATCTTGAGTGTAATGTTCTGACAGGTATCAGTACAGCGTTGCACAGATGATCCTGAGCAAGAGGCATGAAAACTAGAACAGAACTCAAGCAGTTGCCCACCGTTCAGCTGTGAGTCTTGTAGCAGCAGTTAAAGACGAACACAGTTACCTGAACCCAACTGCACAGACACATTGCCCCTCTTGCACTGGCTCTTACGGAACTCCAGACCCGTTTTGAGTCAAAGTTACCTATCTTAGGTCCCCTCTGATGTGCATGAGCTGAGCAAAGCTTTTATTGGAGCCACCTCAACTAAAATAACCCCCCCACCCCAATCCTGCACTTTGAAACAGAGACTAGCCAAATCCCATTCATGCCTAATATCTCCTCTTAGAAATCTTCATTCACCCCTGAGGACTGGGGGGATGCCTGCCCTCTAGTCTCAGTTGATCCAGAAATCCCTTTATTTTGGCATTTAACATACTGAATGACAATTACCTCTTTTACTCTCAAGAGAATATAAACTCCCTGAAGGCAGGGACTTTGTCTTGTGTGGATGAGTAGGAGACACTCCTATATTTCCTAAATCAAGGACTGACTGACCTGAGTCATGCAGATACAAAGTGGCGATACATTCTAATGAAGCTTGCTTCCTTTGAAGTCTGGCCATGCTTCTTAACCTTGCCTGATCGCAGTAATTAACTGTGTCAAAAGAATGTGTATATGGAGAAATAGAGGAACTGAAGGGTTGCTCATTATCACCTGTCTCTAAGGAACTCTCTCGGTTTCATTTCCATAATTCGTCTCTCACCTTGTGGTTCAGATGATGTTCCACAAGTTAATCCCTATCGATTTGTTCTTAGCAAATGACTGCTGGTCATTAAACCTGGTGGCAGCCTTCTTATGTTAGGGTTTTCCCTGTCCCCACCGTCCAGATCTTTTTCTCTGTTAGTTGTTTTGGTAGGCTTAAATATCATGGGTATTTTTAAGTTTCTGCACAGACCTAATAGTACTGACCTGTTAAGTGATGGTTCCTTTAGATGGATGAGAGCTGTCATCTTCTGGACTGGCTGGTTTTTTGATGACCCAACTCTCTAAAATATGACTCAGTATCCTTGGGGATGAGGTCCTGATTGATTCAATTTCTTAGTCTCAGCTAAGAAAAATGCTTTCTCCTTTATAGCGTATGGAATATAAAATATGTTTTATTGGACTTCACATTAGTAGCTCAGAACAGGATATGTAGTAAATGTCCCTTAAGTGTTTGCTGAGTGATAGGAAAATGGACAACTAGAGATTATAATAATTGTAACAAAGTCATGATAGAAATGAGACCAGGTGCTATCAGAGGTCAAAGAGAAGTAGGGTCAGCACAGTCATATTTCGTGTCCTCAGTTCCTTCTTTTCATCACTTTTACTCTCCTTCACTTTCAACCTAACAGGGAAAAGAATCCCTAGATTTGTGTCCTCAGATTTTACTGTTCTCCAGAACTGTTCTTCAAAGTGTGTGCCATGGGATTTTAGTTCCACAAGGTGCAGATGTCGCCTTGTCACACAGTATATGGAGATGCTGGCAATAGCCACTTGTTTCTTCTTGGCACACATTGTCCTAAGAATTCAGATGGCTTCCTCCCCCTAGCTTCTGGAACTATCTGCCTAAGGGCTTTCTCTGAGTTCAGCCCACATGTAGGACAGAATAGAAGTGCTGAGGAGTTGATAGCCCTGGGCTTGGCCTTTGGCCAGGGATGGGAGTTGGTAGATGAAAACCTCAGCTTCTTTGCCTCTTGCCTCTCTTAGGTGGGACAAGTCTGTCACCTAGAAGTCCTGAGAGGGATCGGGAGAGGTAACTTGCTCATTAATGTAGCCTATATTTTCTTTCTTCCCTGTCCTGTTTCCCTTCTCCACTTCCTTAATAAACTATTTGCATTCAAATCCTTATCTTAGTTCCACTATTCAGGGAGCCAATGCTAAGATAAACATCAAATGGTTTCTTTAGTCAAAGAAAATTGGGAAGTATTGGGTTAAAGTTACACAAGTGTCTGTTTCTCAGAGTCTTTAACATGCTGATATTTATTGTGACTATCAAAGGGAGGGAATTAGTGTAGACTATTCCCAAACTTAATTAAGATCAGCTCTCCACCCACCCCCAAGAATTTTATGAGATTAGTTTGCAAGGAATAAACCTGAGAGCTATACTTTTGGGACATTCTAACATCAACAAAACCTCCTTATGAGAAATATTTTGTAAGAAGATGGTTAACCTTTAAGAATTACAAATTTCTTATATTGTAATTACTATTCATGAGTAGTTTGAATAACCCATCATGGTTTTCAAGGGGGTTTTCTGAACTGTTGTGAGGGCATAACTTTAGCTCCACTGTGGGTGATCAGCCTTGGTGAGCAGACAGTTAACGCAAATGATGGGGACACCTCAGTCCCAAGACCCTGACAAGGAAAGTCAGGGCAATGGTAAATGCAATAACATTTTAAGCTTTGTGGCTTTGATAGAAATACATTTTGATCTATGATTCCCATTTTATACATGAGGAAAGTGAAGCTCTCAGAAAGGCAAATCTCTCCAAAGTCACACTGCTAAAAAAAAAAACAAAACTAACAAGTCCAGGGCCAGAAGGTTGAGATCCATCCTCGCCCAGTGCTCCTTACTATCTTCCGCATTGCTTCTGTGTGATGTGGGAGCAAGAGGATTAGAACAGAGAGACAGACTGGACGTAAGGTAAAAATACAGAGAACAGAGCTGGGGTTTGTTTTGTGAGCTCTTAACTTGGTGGGTCTTTGTATCTTCGGACAGAAATTCAAGTCCATGTTCCCTTTCCCATTCATTTCCCTTTCTGCAATGTTCTGTTACTTCTTCCTTAAACGCATTAGGATAGCCAAAGTAGTCAAGAGGATTTCTGTTCTGGTGTGTCTTATGTCACAGCCTCTTCTCTCTACATATTTGCATCTTTCTGAGAAACCTAGTTCATGGACCACACGTTTGACTTCAGGAGAGGATCTTGTGTTAACACTGCTTTCTTGTTCTTGAATTAAGAAATGATAACACGTTTTTAAAAAATTAAAACGTATTATTATAAAATGTAGTTATTTTTATAAGTACAAAAATTTTTACTTATTTTTACTTGTTATTATAAAATGTACTTATTTTATTATTGTAAAAATGTACTTATTATTTTAAATTGTATTTTAAAGTATTTTAAATTGTATTTTAAAGTATTTTAAATTATGAGAGCTTAATGATCTGAACAGGAAAACTAGAAGCAAGGCTTACAGATCTAAATCTCGGAAAAAAAAAATCTACTGGTGACCTTTGAAAAGAAAATAAAATGGATGTTGAAAAGCTGTCCTTTGAGTTTTTCTACTTTGCTTTGGAATTTCTGCGTAATAAATCTGTGTGCTGTCACTACCATAGTTCAACTGTACATCACTTAGTCTTTCTCTACTTTCTGTGATTTTTTCATATGTCTAATACTCTGAAGACAGTTCTAAGATTCTGACAATGACAAATGCTTTATGAATTCTGGAAGGTAAAATAAAAAAAAATAACCAAAGACTTAGTCATATAGAAATTTTGGTTCTTGGAAGTGGGGTACAATACAATGGTTCTCAGTCCACTTGCACCATAATACACAGGGCAGATGGTGCTTTTTGAAGCCTCTGTTATGAGCACACCCAACCCTGGCTATGGTGTCACCTCTCTCTCTCTCTTTTTTAAGATTTTTAAAATTTTTTTAATTTGTTAGATTTTATTTATTTATTTATTTGACAGAGAGAGAAAGATCACAAGTAGGCAGAGAGGCAGGCAGAGATTGGGGGGGGGAGCAGGCTCCCTGCTGAGCAGGGAGCCCATGTGGGGCTCGATCCCAGGACCTTGAGATCATGACCTGAGCCCAAGGCAGAGGCTTAACCCACTGAGCCACCCAGGCACTCCTCCTCTCTCTTACATTCAAGAGAATCTGTACTACTGAAAAGTAATTTCTTGCAAATTTAGTAACTTATCACTAGTGTTATTTTAAAGAGTATGTTAAAGGTAATTAAACATTTCAAAATAATTATTTTAACACCAAACTTCACCTCCAGTCACAGAAGGTGAATCTATACTCTTGTAAAAAATGTAAAACAGTAGATATGTATGTAGATTAAAAAGACTCTACCCTCCCAACTCTGTTCTCTTTCCCTAATAATCACTATCTATGGTTTGAGGTTGTATCCTTCCTCAACAGGGGACCACTTGGGGACCTTTGTTGTTGTCACTGTTGGTATTTTTACAGTTACAAACAATGCTGCATTTTGTGTACATGGCCAGTATTTCCCATGCTGGAGAATCTACCTGTTTTAAACTCTGCCAGATACTGCTGATGCCTCCAGAGGACAGGAACAATGTACACATACATCCATTCCCCACTCCATCATCTCTGCCAATACTGAGTGTCATTACTTCATTTTTTCTAAGTTGGTGGTAGAAAAATGGCACAGCTATTTCCATTTGCATTTGCCTGGCCACGAATGAGAGGAAAAACAACTTTTTAACCATCTTTTTGGCCATGTGGCTTCTTTACAAATTATTTATTCATAACTTCCCTGATTCTTTACCTGTTGTGTCTCAACTCCAAACCCACCGCTCTCGATTTTGCTCTGTTGTGCCAGAACTGGAGCTCTGAAAACTGAGTGCCTTGGTCATTCTTACTTTCTGGGGTCTGTCAGCATAGGGAGGCTATGTTAGAGGGAATTTGGAAAGGGGCAGAATGGGAAAAAGGGACTTACTTCACGTTTCTTCTCATTGCTGTGAGCGTTGCTCCAGGAGCATCAGTGAGCTCCAACCATAGGCTTCTCTCAGCCTCCCCAGAATGAGTCACATCTTCTGCCACCCCTCACAGGTTCTGGTAACCTTACCTTTTTATTTTCTTGTTCCCCCAGCCTTAGAAATGATAGCTGCTCCCTACAGTTAACATGTCTAGGTTACCCCAGTGTTACCCCTTTCCTCCTTCAGCCCTCAAACACTTGGGTAGCCAACTTCCTGTATTAAATCCCCCATTCAAAATTCTTACTGTGTTTCTGTTTGACTGACTGGCCCTTGACTATTGGCTGATATATCAATTAGGATATTTGTATTATTATTATTAATTTTGAAGAGCTCTTCCTTTTTTTTAAAAAAGAACTCTTTATGATTTAATACATTGCTTTAAATGTTGTAAATATATTCTCTCAGTGCAAAATTCCCATATTCTTATCTTTTTGTCTTGGGGTTTTCTAGAAAACATAACTTGAGACAAAAATGATAGGAAAATGATTAGTAGAGGATGCGAATCATGGCCCCCAGAATGTGGGGCAATAAAAAGGTGCAAGAGGGGGAAAGTAATGCAGAATGATCAATTACTGATCTGGCCACAACCTCAGAAGAAAGAAAGAAAAAAAAAAACACAGCAAATTTATCAGTCCTTCAGGGCTGGTAAGGCCATTTGGAATCACTGTGTCTTGGAATGTGTTTGGTGGATAAGGATGAGAAATTTATGTATAGGCTTCTTTCTTAATCTTGCCTCCTACCTCTTATTGCTCACACTTTGCCCCATCATAGTCAGCTTTGAGGTATTTCCCTAGCACTACCCCCTCGCAGAGCCAGGGAAGTCTGAGCTGCTGTAGATATGAGTCGGGCCTGTACCCTGAGGTTACTAGGATCCCACTGCACCAGGGACAACAATGCCACGATGGGACACAGTCTGAAGTCCCTCATAGAGAGTGAGAAACCCAGCAGTATGAGAAGACATGTGATGGCAGGGATCCCTAGGGTCTCCACTGTGCAGATAGTCTAGACATGGGAGTAGATGGGCCTGACCAAATCTGGGGAAACACAAACCATCTACATTATGGTTAAATATGATACAATATGGACCTGTTTCTGCATTCTACAGTCTATTCCACTGATATGTTCATCAATAAGTATAATTACATGGATTTGTAAAAAGAGCTTTCCCATTCCTATGTATTTGACATTCTTCATCATTTTAGAATCCCAAATCTTCTTGAGATTTTTATTGGAAGTAATTGATTTATTGATTCATTTATATAGAACTGGCATTTGTAAGTCTTCCCAGACAGAGAAAATGGCTTGTCTTTCCACACATTTGGGGTTATTTGAGCTCCTACAATTTTTTTCATCTATTTTATTTTATTAAGGTTTTAAGTCCAGTATAGTTACCACACAGTGTTATAATAGTTTCAGGTGTACAAAATAGTGATTCAACAATTCTGCATTACTCAGTGCTCATCATGATACATATAGTCTTTTTATCCCCATCACCTGTTTCACCCATCCCCCATCACCTCCCGTCCAGTAACCACCAGTTTGTTCTCTATAATTAAGAGTCTGTTTCTTTGTCTCTCTCTCTCTTTCTGTTTTCCCCTTTGTTTATTTGTTTTGTTTCTTACATTCTACATATGGGTGAAATCATCTGGTATTTGTCTTTCTCTGACTGACTTCATCTAGCATTATACTGTCTAGGTCTATCCATGTTGTTGCAAATGGCTAGATTTCATTCCTTTTTTTGGCTGAATAATGTTAGAGTGTGTGTGTGTGTATGTGTGTGCGTGTGTGTGTGTGTGTGTGTGTGTGTGTATACATACCACATTTTCTTTATTCATTCATCTATTGATGGACACTTGGATTGCTTTTATAATTTGGCTATTATAAACAATACTGCAATAAATACAGGAGTACATGTATCTTTTCAAATTAGTGTTTTCCTATTCTTTGGATAAATCCTAGTAGTATGATTATTGGATCATGGGGTAACTCTATTTTTAGTTTTTTTGAGGAATCTCCAGTCCATTTTCCATAGTGGCAACCCCAGTTTGCATTCCTGCCAATAGCACAGGAGGGTTCTTTGTTCTCCATAGCCTCGCCAACACTTATTTGTTTCAACCAAAAAATCGCTTCTACAATTTTTAAAAAACGATTTCCTTCCCATCTTGCATATTCCCCCTTAGATTTTATTCTGCATTTTTATTGCATTTTGTGATCTCTTTTCCCACAATGCCATTTTCTACTTGGTTGTTTCTGGCCGTTCGTATATTATTGGTTCCCCAATTCAGTCATCTCCTAGAGCTTGACTAGTAGTTTTTGTTGGATTTTTAGGTAGATCAAAAGCAATACTCCTGTATCTCTTTTTTCCCTATTTATACATTTTATTTGTTTCTATTTTTATTTTCTCATCCTCCTGCTCGATGTTGATTAGCAAGTATAATAGTGGGCATTCTTAATTCTTTTATGGGAATGCTTTTAGAAAATAAGGTTGGCTTAGATTTTTTAATAAATATTTTCTCAATCTAAGGGAAATATCTATAGGTATTTTATCATCTGTGTTTATTGGGAGATTGATTTCAAACACAAACTATTAAATTTTGTTAGATACTTTTCTAGCATCTGTTTATTAAGAAGGTTATATTGTGGGACGCCTGGGTGGCTCAGTTGGTTAAGCGGCTGCCTTCGGCTCAGGTCATGATCCCAGCGTCCTGGGATCAAGTCCCACATCGGGCTCCTTTCTCGGTGGGGAGCCTGCTTCTCCCTCTGCCTCTGCCTGCCACTCTGTCTGCCTGTGCTCGCTCTCTCTCTCTCTCTCTCTAACAAATAAATAAATAAAATCTTAAAAAAAAAAAAAAAAGGTTATATTGTTCTTATACTTTAATCTGCTAATTACAATCTTTTCAATAGTCACTTTCCTAATGTTAAGTACCCTTTCATTAGTGGGACATAATGGCTATAAGTTATCTCTCTTTTAATATACTGCTAGATTGGATTTGCTAATATTTAAGATAAGAGATCTATAAACATAAGGGAGATTGATCTTTTTTTACTTTTGTGTTGTCCTAATGTGTAATAAGTATGAGGTTGCACTGGGCTTGTAGATTGAGTCAACAAGTTTTTTAGAATAGTTTGTAACATAGGAATTAGCTGTTTTCTTGAAAGTTTTGAAGAACTAGCCAAAGAAACATTTAAGTATGATAACAATAGAAAATTGACTACTTATGAAGTATTTCTGTAGTTACTGCTTTGTTGATTTAAACTTGGAATTTATGTTTTTCTATGAAATCTGTTATTTCCAGCAAGATTTTTCAAATGTATTTTCATAATGTTGTGTATAATATGTACTTTTAAAAGCTTCTTGTATATTAGTAGTTATACTGTCTTTTTCATTCTCAGATTTTGTGCCTTCTTTATTTCTTTTTTTCCTAAGCAGATACTCTACAAATTTAATGAATTCATTGGTTTTAAAAACAAAAGCAAGATTTTAATCAATTGAGACTTTTTGGTTGGGTGTTTTATAGTATTTACACGTACTTTTATTCTCACTAAGTTCTTATTTCTATTTATTTTACATTTGGATTGCAGTTCCTTTTTAGCTTCCAGTGTTGAATGAATAGTTCATTTATTTTCAATTTGTTGTTTTTTTTCTTTCCCTTCAGATATAAGCACTTATGGCTCTTCACTTTCCTATGAAAGTAGCTTTTATCTCATTCCATGAATTTAATATTTAATGTTCACATCACCATTCACTTATAAGACATTTTAATTTATCTTATTTCTGTTTTAAACACCTTAGTTATTAAGGTTTAATTGACATACTGCCCATATGTGAAATGTAAAATTTGACAACTTTTGACATATTTCTATAACTACACATTAGTTTGAATTTTCTAGATTCTTTTTTATAAATGGCATCAAAAAGAGCATATTCTCTTTTAGCTAAATTCTTTCACTTAGCATAATTATTTGGGGATTCATTCATGCCGAGATCATTCTTTTTCATTGTAATATTGTATTTTATGAATATACCACTATTTGTTTATCCATTCATCTGTTGATGGACATTTGTTTTTTTCAGGTTGGGATTATTACAAATAAATATGTCTTTGTGTGAACATAGGCTTTCATTTCTCTTAGGAAATATCTAGGAGTGGAATGTATGGATCTTAAATATAGGCACCTGTGTAACTTTTTAAATCACCACCAAACTGTTTTACAAAGTGATTGTATCATTTTACATTTCACCAGTAGTATGTGAGAGTTCAGTTATTCTATAACCTCACCAATATTTAATATTGTAAGTCTTTTGAATGTTAGACATTCTAGATATATAGTAGCATCTCATTGTGGTTTTAATTTGTGTTTTCCTAATGATAAATAATGTGGAATATCTTTTCATGTGTTTAGTTGCCATCTGCACAAATTCTTTGGTAAAGTGTCTGTTCAAATCTTTGCCCATTTTCTATTGGGTTTCATTTTCTTGTTATTTTTAATCTTCCTGATAATAGCTGTTATAACAGGTGTGAGGTGATAATCTCATTGTGGTTTTGATTTGCATTTCCCTGATGACTGGTGATGTAGAGGATCTTTTCATATACCTGCCAGCCATTTCTATGTTTTTGGAAAGAATTCTATTCAGATCTGCCTATATTTTTTTAAGGTTTTATTTTTATTTGAGAGAGTGAGTGAGAGAGAGAGAGAGAGAGAGAGAGAGCAGAAGCAGGGTAAGGGACAGAAGGAGAACCAGACTCACTGTTGAGCAGAAAGCTCAATGACCTCAATGGGATGGTGACCTGAGTTGAAAGCAGACACATAACCAAGTGTTCTACACAGGCACCCCTGGATCTGCCCATATTTAAACTGGATTGTTTGTTTTATGCTATTAAGTCATGTGAGTTTTTTACATATTTTGGATATTAGCCTCTTATGATTTGCAAATATTTTCTCCCACCCAGTAGGTTACCCTTTCACTTTGTTAATTTTGTTGTTGTTGTTGTGCAGATGTGTTCAACTTGATGGAGTCCCACTTGCTTATTTTTGTTGCTTTTGCATTTGGAATCAGAGTAAAAAAAAAAAAATCATTGCCAAGACCTATATCAAGAAGATTATTGCCTATGTTTCCCTCTAGGAATTTTATGGTTCTAGGTTTTACATTCAAGTCTTTAATCCATTTCAACTTAATTTTTGTGTATGGTGTAAGATAGTGGTCTAGTTACATTTCTTTGGATGTGGCTGTCCAGTTTTCCCAACAACATTTATTGAAGAGACTGTATTTTCCCTATCACATATTCTTGCCTCCTTTGTTGTAAATTAATTCACCAAACATGCAGGAGTTAATTTCTGGGCTCTCCATTCTTTTCCACTGACCTATGTATTTGTCTCATGCCAACAACATACTATGTTAATTACTATATCTTTGTAATATAGTTTAAAATTAGGAAGCGTGATGCTTCCAGCTTTGTTCTTTCTCAAGATTGCTTTAGCCATTTGAAGTCTTTTATGGATCACTTTGTTCTATTTCTGTGAAAAATGCCATTGGAATTTTGATGATGATTGCATTGAATTTGTACATTGCTTTGGGAAATATGGGCATTTTAACAATATTCTTCCATCAATGAGCACAGAATATCTTTCCATTTATTTGTGTCTTCTTCAATTTCTTTTTGTTAATGCCTTATAGTTTTCACGATACAGTTCTTTCACTGCCTTAAATATATTCTTTTTGATACAGTTGTAAATGGTATGATTTCCTCAGTTTCTATTACTTTTTTTAATTAACATATAATGTATTCTTTGTTTCAGGGGTACAGATCTGTGATTCATCAGTCTTACACAATTCACAACACTCATCATAGAACATACCCTCCCCAGTATCCATCACCCAGCCCTTAGTTTCTATTTCTGAGAGTTTATTATTAGTGTATAGAAATGTAGTATGTTTTTGTGTATTAATTTGTATCCTGTAACTTTACTGAATTTATTAGTTCTAATAGTTTATGATAGAGTCTTTAGGGGTTTTTTTATATGTAATATGCCTTCTTCAAATTGTGATTGTTTTGTTTCTTCCTTTCCGATTTGGATGCCACTTTTGTCTTTTTCTTGCCTGATTTTTCTGGCTAGAATTTTTAATGCTATATTGAATAAAAATGGTGAGAGTGGGCATCCTCATCTTATCCCTGATATTAAGGAAAACCTTTCAGCTTTTCACTATTGAGTATGATGTTAGCTGTAAGCTTCTCCTGTATGGCCTCTATTACATTGAGTTGTGTTCTCTCTATACTTGTTTTGTTGGATCTTTATCATAAATGTATGTTTAATTTTATCAAAAGCCTTTTCTGCATCAATTTAGATGACCATATGATTTTTATCTTTTATTTTGTTAATGTGGTGCTTTGCATTGACTGATTTATGAATGTTGAACCATTCTTGCATGGTTGAATAAATCCCACTTGATCATGGGGTATGATCTTTTAAATACTGTTCAATTCAGTTTGCTAATATTTTGTTGAGGATTTTGCATCTATGTTCATCAGGGATATTGGTCTAAAGTTTTCTTGTGGCATCCTTGTCTGGTTTTGTATCAGGGAAATGCTGGACTCCTAAAATAAATTTGAAAGAGTTCCCTGTGTTCTAATTTTTTGGAAGACTTTGAGAAGGATTGGTATTAACTCTTTGAATGTTTGGTAGAATTCATCAGAGAAGCCCTCTGGTTTTGGACTTGTTTTTTGGGAGATTTTTGATTACTGATTCGATCTCCTTTCTAGTAATCAGTTGGTTTAGATTTTCTATTTCATCATGATTCGGTGTTGCTAGGTTGAATGTTTCTAGGAATGCATCCATTTCTTCTAGGTTCTCCAATTTGTTAGCATACATTTGCTTATAGTAGTCTCTTATGATTCTTTATATTTCTGTGGTATCAGTTGTAACATCGTCTCTTTCATTTCTGATTCTACTTGAGTTTGCTCTCCTTTTTTTCTTGGTGAGTCTAGTTAAAGGTTTGTCAATTTTGTTTATCTTTTGAAAGAACCAGCTCTTAGTTTCATTGATCCTTTCTATTTTTTTTGTTTGTTTCTATTTTGCTTATTTCTACTCTAATCTTTATTTCCTTTTTCCTACCAACGTTGTATTTTGCTCATTCTTTTTATCTAGTTCCTTGAGGTACATTATATGAGGGTTTTTTTTTTTTGAAGATTTGTTTATTATTATTAGAGAGAGAACATGCATTTGGGGGGGGAGGGGCAGAGAGAGGAGAGAGAATCTAAAGCAGACTCCCCACTGAGCACAGAGCCTGATGTGGGGCTTGATCCTATCACCCTGAGATCATGACCTGAGCTGAAATCAAGAGTCTGATGCTTAACCGACTGAGCCATCCAGGCACACCATGATAAGAGTTTTTAAATTAAGAATGGATATTAGATATTATCAAATGCTTTTTTAGATCTATTCCATGTCTTGTGCCTTTTTTGTGTGTTTTAGTCTGTAGCATGGTGAATTATACTGTGATTTTTAAATGTTATATTTCTGGATGAACTCTACTCAGTCATGATGTAGTATCATTTCACTATTATTGGATTCTAATTTGTTAACATTTTGTTAGGAAATTTTCTATCCATGTTCAGAAAGATACTGGCCTCTAGTTTTCTCATAATTTGTGGTTTATAGTTTCTGGATTTTGTAGCAGAGTGAAGGAAAACTGTTCCTCTACCTACAGAACACTTCTGACACCAAATGTGTGTGTGTGTGTGTGTGTGTGTGTGTGTGTGTTTTCCATACCAAACAATTCTCCAATTCTCCATGGCCATCACTTGGGTGCCCTACACTTTAATTCAGTTCTCCACACTACCTGGAATTGGCGCAGACTCTACAGATTGAGGTCTCAGTCCCACAGGACTGCCCCCACTTCAAATAGTCACAAGTTGTCATCTGTCCTCCTGACCAACCAGCTGTAAATCAGAGGTTTCCCAACACCTTCCGCAGTTTGATAATTTGATACAGTGGCTCACAAAATGCAGGGAAACACTTGTGTTTATCAGCTTGGTTTAAAGGATGCAAATGAACAGCCAGATGAAGAGGGCAAGATCTGGAAGGGTCCTGAACACAGGAGCTTCTGTCCCTGTGGAGTAGGGTCCCATCACCCTTTCAGCAAGTGGATGCTTTCACTAACCTGGAAGCTCTCCGAACCATATATTTTAAGGATTTTCATCCAGGCTCATTACATAACCATTGTCAATTATAAACTCAGTCATTAGCCCCTTTCCCTTCCCCAGAGGCTGGGGAATAAAGCTGAAAGTTCAAGCTTCTAATCTAATCAAACTTGATCTTTCTGGTGACCAGCTGCCATCAGAAAGCTATCCAGGGGCCCACCAAACATCACCTAATTAGAACAAAAGTTGCTTCTATCACTTAGAAAATGCCAAGGGATTTAGGAACTCTGTCTACGACGCTCCAATCATCACTGTCACTTAGGAAATTACATTGGTTTTAGGAATTCTGTGTCATTAACCAGGGGCAGAGATGAAATATGTATTTATTATGTCACTTAGAGTGATATTGTGTTTAATGTTTCTTGAAGTGCAGGGACTCCTGGGTGGCTCAGTTGGTTAGGTGTCTGCTTTTGGCTCAGGTCATGATCCTGGGGGCCTGGGATCCAGCCAACTGTTGGCTCCCTGCTCAGTGGGAGCCTGCTTCTCCCTATGCCCTTTGTGTTGCCCCTCTCCCTGCTTGTGTTCCTGCTATCTATCTCTCTCTCTCTCAAAAATAAATAAATAAATTTTTTGGTATTTTATTTATTTATGAGACAGCGAGAGAGGGAACACAAGCAGGGGGAATGGCAGAAGGAAAAGCAGGCTCCCCACTGAACAAGGAGCCCGATACAGTGCTCAATGAGGGACTGGATCCCAGGACCCTGAGATCAGGGCCCAAGCCGAAGGCAGCTGCTTAATGACTGAGCCACCCAGGCACCCCTAAATAAAATCTTTTAAAAAATGTTTCTTGAAGTGCTGAATTAGCAGAAGTAAAATCTTTAAGATTTTGTATGTCTCAAAAAATCTTCTGTCATCTTTTTAAAAAAATTTTTTTGAAAGAGATTTCATTGGGCATTAAATTCTAGGTTGAGAGGGTTTTATTAAACTTTGAAAGGCATTGCTCCACTCTCTTTTGTCTTACATTCTTTCCAATGAGTGATCTGCTGTTATCTATCTTTCTCTGTACATAATGTTTCTTTTTCCTCTGGTGGCTTCAAAGATTTTTCTCTCCTACCAGCTTTAAACAATTAGATTATGATGGGCCTTGGTGTAGTCTTCTCCATGTTTTATGTGCTTAGGATCGGTTGAGGTTCTTGGATCTTTGAATTTATAATTTTCATTAAATTTGGAAAAATTTTAGACATTATTTCTTTAAATATTTTTTTCTGTCCCTCCTCTTCTCTCACTTAGGGACCCCAATTACACATATATTAGACTGCTTAAGCTTGTTATACAACTCACTGATGCTCTTTTGATTTCTTCTTTGTGTGTGTGTGTGTGTGTGTGTGTGTATTTCATCTTATTTTTATTTTTTTTTAAAGATTTTATTTATTTATTTGTCAGAGAGAACACAATCAGGGAGCCTGCTGAGCAGGGAGCCTGATGTGGAATTCGATCCCAGGACCCCGGGATCATGACCTGAGCTGAAGGCAGAGGCTTAACTGACTGAGCCACCCAGGTGTCCTTGTATTTCATTTTAGATAGTTCCTACTGTGTTCTCAAGTTCAAAAAACTTTTCATCTTTTCTAACCACCTACTGTAATGTGTTATCTGCATTTGATCCCACCTACTGTATATGTGTAACACTTTTTATTTAAGACTTTTAAGTAGGTATGTGGTAATATTCTACTGTAGCTTTAATTTGCATTTTCTTAAGGTTAATGATGTTGAACATCTTTTTTTGTGCTTATTTGCCAGTGTATATCACCTTCAGTGACTTTTTTTTCTTTAGATCTTTGCTTATGTTCTCATTGGATTTGCTATTTTCACATTTAGTTCTGAGAATTCTTTAAATATTCTAGATACTAGTTCTGTATTTGTTATGTCATTGGTAAATATTTTCTCTTACTCTGTAACTTATCTTTTCATTATCTTCATGAGGTTTTTCATAGAGCAAACATTTTTAATTTTGATCAAGTCCAATTTACCAGCTTTTCTTTCTGTGGGTCTTACTATTGGTGTCAAGTTAAGAACTCTGTGCCTAGCCCTAGATCCTGATGATTTTGTACTTTTTTTTTCTTAAAAGTTTTATAGTTTTATATATAAGTTTGGGATCCCCTTTGAGTTAATTTTTGTGTAAGGTATGAGACTTAGAGTGAGTTCATAATTTTTTTTTCTTTCCTTTACTTTTTTCTTCTTTTTTTGTTTTTCCTTCTAGGACAATTAGTTTGAAAATTCATCTTTCTTCTGTTGAGGAAATTTTTACACCTTTGTCAAAAAGCAGTTGGTGATATTTGTATGGGTCTATTGCTGGGTTCTTTACTCTGTTCCATTGACTTAATGTGTCTAGTTTTCTGCTGTTCCACGGTCTTGATTGATATATCTGTACAATAAGATTTGAAATGAGTATACTGTTTCCACTTTATTCTTCTTTTTCAAATTGTTTTAGCTATTATAGTTCCTTTTCTTTTCCATATAGTTGTTAAAACAACTTTATCTATAGCCACAAAAAATCATGCTGGGATTACAATAAGAACTGCAGCAGACCTATGTGTCAATTTGGAGGAAAACAACATTTTGAAAAAGGTGAATTTTTCAATCCATGATCATGGTATGTTTTTCCATTGATTTTGATTTTTTGTTTTATTTCATCAGTCTGGTATAGTTTTCAGCATATAAGTTCTGTATGTGTTTTGTTAGATTTATACCTAAGCATTTCATACTTGAACAATTATAAATGATACTGTATTTTGGTTATGGTATCTGTGTTCATTGCTAGCGTATGGAAATACAATTGATTTTCATATGTTTAGCTTGCATCATGTGATCTTGCTGAACTCATTTATTAGTTCTAGGAGTTAGTTATATTTTTGTTGTTGTTTTTGCTTTTTTTTTT
>ML111674.1:17151-73648 GCA_003697995.1 Taxidea taxus jeffersonii
TTTGTTTGTCCTGTAGATTCCTTGGGATTTTCTAGATAAGCAATCATGTCCATGTCAGGTCCCTTTATTTCTTCTTTTCCAGTCTGCATGCTTTTATTTCCTTCTTGTCTTATTATACTGGCTAGAACTTCTAGCACTATACCAAATAAAAGAGGTAAGAGCAGATATACTTGTCTTGTTCCTAATCTTAGAAGACATAATAAGTCAGTTTTTCATTATTAAGTATAGCTTATTTTTCATTCTTAAGTATAATATTTTGGTAGACACTTTTTACAAAGTAAAGAAAGTTTTCCTCTATTATTTTTCTGAGAGTTTTTATTATGAAAGGATATTGAATTTTGGCACATACTTTTCTTCATAAGTTAATATGCTCAGATGATATTTTCTTTATCTGTTCAAATGGTGGATTACATTGGTTGAGTCTGGGGATATTACATCCCTGAAATAAACTCCATGTGGTCATATTGTATCAATTTTTGAATGTATTGATGAATTTATTTGCTAATATTTTGTAATGGGCTTTTGTATCTGTATGCATGAGAAATATTTATAGTTTTCTCTTTTCGTAACATTGTACTATCTTTATCTATCTTTGGTGTTAGGGTAGTATTAGCTTTATAAAATGAATTGGTAAGTGTTCTATCCTCTTTTATTTTCTGGAAGACACTGTGTAGAATTAGTGCTAATTTTTCTTTAAATGCTGGCTAGAACTCTCCAGTAAAATCATCTTGTTTTGGGGATTCCTTTTTTGGGAGTCTTAAAATTATGAATTCACTTACTCTAGTTATAAGGATAATTAATGATCAATATATTTTGTATCAAGTGAGTTTTGATAGGGTTTTTTTTGAGAAATTTATCCATTTGTCTTTGTTATAAAATGTATGTGTATAGAGTTGTTTACAGTATTCCTATATTCAGTTGTTTTTTTTTATGTATCACTTTGAAGGTTTGATTTTTTTTTCTCATTGTTCTTAGTGCCATAGTTGTGATGATAGACAATCTAGACATATCCTGCCTGCTACCACCTGGATCAGCAGCATCTCCCAAGATTAAATGAGTGAATGAGATTTAAAGACCATTTAGAACTATAGTTCTCAATCCACCAGGAACTATAAACTTTGATTTATGGAAAAACTTTCTGGGGGAATCACTCATTTGGGGAAACATGATTCATATATTGCTAAACCAAGTGGAAATAATCCATACCCCTATGTGGCAACAGCTGCATAGATGAGAAGGGATGTCTGAATTGATTGGGATAACTGATTGAGAATACCATGATCATAACCAACAGAAGCAACATCTCAACTGACTTTTTCTCCAGGCATAATTAATCTTAACAGAGAGTACCTGTTAAATGGCTCCCATCCATAGATACTGCAAATATTTGGAGTGAAGACACTTGTGTTTGCCTCTATCTTTTCTTTCTTTTTTTTTTTTTTTTTTAAATTTATTTGACAGAGATCACAAGTAGGCAGAGAGGTAGGCAGAGAGAGAGGGGAAGGGAAGCAGGCTACCTGCTGAGCAGAGAGCCTGACACGGGACTCTATCCCAGGACCCTGGGATCATGACCTGAGCCGAAGGCAGAGGCTTTAACCCACTGAGCCACCCAGGCACCCTGCCTCTATCTTTTCAAGAAGATAGGAAGGAGGAAAGCTTATCTGATATCAGTGAAGCAAGTGAGGATGGGTGAAGGATATACGGAAGTGGAAATGGTTAGAAGCAATCACTGTGGGGGAAGATCAAGAGAGACAAGGAGAAATGATGTTGAATAGCCTTAAGAGCTGCTGGCACA
This sequence comes from Taxidea taxus jeffersonii, assembly GCA_003697995.1. Lineage (NCBI taxonomy): Eukaryota > Metazoa > Chordata > Mammalia > Carnivora > Mustelidae > Taxidea > Taxidea taxus. The sequence goes on from ML111674.1 coordinate 18,947, forward strand.
AGCAGCTGGTTTTTTCCCTCCCTTACTAGGCTATGAACTCTTTGAGGGCAGGATTACACTTGAATAATCCACAGGATACACAGAGCAGTGCGTCTTACAAGCTGGGTACTCAGGAAGTACATTTTAATTGAAGGAAGACAGGGAGACAAATTTATATCTTGACTAATGCTCAAAGTTATCTAATTTCTTAGGAACCTTTGCTATTTTTAAACACCGACAAAATCCCCAATTACCTTCAAAATAATTTTATCCTTAGGCAATGGTCCTCAACTTTGGCCGCATAATAGAATCAGTTGGTGTGGTGATTAATTTTATGTAGCAAATTGGCTAGACTGGAACCCAGTTGTTTGTTCAAATACCAGTTTAGATATTGCTGTGAAAGTATTTTTGTAGATGTTATTAATATTTACAGTCAGTTGACTTTAAGTTAAAGAAGATTATCTTTCAAAATGTGGGTGGGCCTTATCCAATCAGTTGAAGGACTTAAGAACAAAAACCAAGGTTTATCAGAGAAGAAAACATTGTAAGAAAGAAATCTTGCCTGAGTTGCCAGTCTGCTGATGTCAGTCAGCTGTCTGCTCTATGGATTTCAGACTCAAGACTGCAACATCACCGCTTACCTGAATTTCCAGCCTGCCAGCCTACCCTACAGATCTCCGACTTGCCAGCTCCCACAGTCACATGAGCCAATTGCTTAAAATAAATTTATCCAGATCTCTATAGATCCATCCATGTAAATATCTCTCTATGTAACGATTTAGAGAGTTATATCTATATAAGTAAAATTGGGTATTTGTTCTATTTGTGATTCTCTGGAGATCGCTGACTGATAGACTCGGTGATTTAAAAAGAAAAAAAAAAAAGGAAGATGCCTGGGCCAGCCTCACTCCCAGTGGTTCTGTTTTTGTTTGTTTGTTTATTTGCTTAGAATAGGTAGTTCTTTCCCATTTTTAGGTATTTATCTTCTGTGTCATCTAAGCAGTTCGTGAGGATTTTTTTTCCCCTCAAAATATGTTTGCGTAATGAAAAGCAAACTTTCATTGAAAGTTTAGACTAGGAAATTAAAATCAGGTTCTGTTTCCTAAATGGATATCTCATTTATTTTTCATTTAAAAAAGGAAGTACTCAAACTCCAGGTAAGGTTCATATTACAATAGAAGAGCTTCCGTCTGTCTGCAAGAGCTTCAGGATTCTGGTCGGGGGTTTGTCCCCAAGTTCAGCTTATGGTCAAGTTTTTTTCTCTGCTTTTCAGCGTTGCAGACACCTGGGCTACTCAGAACTTGAGCTATGACCGGTTGTCTCCTTGGCAATAGGACAATGGGATTTCAGGACTGCAGAGTGAGTGTGGATCTGAGTAGCGAGTAGTGAGCAGAAGATCAAGTAATCCTTGAAAAGGGTAGCAAGAGAGGAAGACAAAGCGACTCTCCACCAGAAGATGAAACAGACAAGAGACAGGTTTTTGTTGCTGTCGTTTTAAACTTTTATTTTTACATTTTTAATCAAGTAAAGAAACATAAAGGCAGTTATTTTTGGCTCTTGTGGAATTACAAAAGAGGCTGTTAGCAGAATTTCCTGTCTCCTAGCCTCTGTGAAGGTCTAGGAAAGGAGAGTCAGATAGGAAGCTCCTAATGAGCACCCGCCAGCATGCAGAGTAGGATGGGCAATTTAAAGGCAAGAAAAGGTAAAGACCTTTTGATTAGTTTAATCATCCTACGGAGAGGGAAATGGAGCCCTAAGGGGAAGGAGATGGACAGACCTCCTAGGAATTTTCCTGCTTCCAAACACAAAATGAAACAGTCTTTTAGTATCAACATTGAAAAAGACCACTTTGTTTTCATGAGCCCAGAGATAGGGGGCTCTTCGAAGTTCCTAGAAAGGAATATCCTGGAGATTAAGGGAAGATTTCTCTTTTCATCCTTGCTGCTTGACATTTTCACAGACTCACTTTCTCAAGTCTAAGGCTGGGATGAGGAAGAGGACACTGCTGATGCTTTTATGTGTTGGAGCCGATATTTTACTCGCCGGGTGGGATCTGAAGAGCCGAATGGAACCTAGGGCTCAGTGTCCCCGGAACACACAGGGCTTTGCTTCAGCTTTGGGGATAATGAACACCATCCGCAGAACGAAGAAGGAAGACGTCCCTTTTGAAGTCAAGGCAATTTCTCATCAAAACAACTTCAGTTTTCCTCCCAGAAATATTAAGCAGTGGTATAGCACCTTGCAACCTCTCTCTATTGCCTGGTAGGAGACCATCCTTGACTGAAAAAGAAATACATGCTTCGGCCTTCTAGTATCTGAGATGAGGAGTCAGTGGGACCGTGGTGCCGTAAACTTCTTGGGGGCGGGGAGGGAGCCTTGCTTTGTAGCATTTGCTGATTTTCTTGGTGTGAATACTCCCACGAGGAGTGTTTCGAGCCATCGACATGAAATCACTGAAAGCAGAATTGGGAGGAGAGGCATACAGTGGACTGTGGAGAGAAGGTGGCGAGCGGCCCACCACCAGCCAAGGGAATGTCGGACTTCTTTATCTCCCAGCCTTAGGGAAGGCTTTGGAAGCAGAAAACTCTGTGTCTAGCTGGGTGACTTGATTTTTTCCAAGCTCAGCTGGAAGATCAGAATTTGTCTACCAGTCCCACAGTGCCTTAAAAGGATGAAATTAAGGATACAAAATACTAAAGCACCATGTCAGCGTGTCTAGTACTCAACAGATCGTCATAAATGTTTTGTTCTATACCTTCTTTTAATAGCTGCTACTACTTTAGAGCTGTATCATTTTTTCCTTTTTTTTTTAAGTTTCTACTTTAATTCCAGTTAGTAAATCTGCAATGCTCTGTTAGAGCCAGGTGTTCAATAGAGTGATTCAACATTTTCATCCATCCCCTGGGTGCTCGTCACAAGTGCCCTTCTTCATCCCCATCACCTGTTTCACCCATCTCCACCCCACCTCGCCTCTGGTCACCATCCTTTTGTTCCCTATAGTTAAGACTCTGTTTCTTGGTTTCTCACTCCCTCCTTCTTCCCTTTGCCCATTTGTTTTGTTTCTTCAATTCCATACATGAGTGAAGTCATATGATATCTGTGTTTTCAAACTGTGTCATTTTTTAATCTAGCCCTATTCTAAGGGAGTAGGAAGTACAAGCCTCTGTTGGAGCACATGCGACTAGATCCTTAAATGAGTATGAGGAGTGGGTGGTTAATGGGGTTTCCTCTCACTCTCTTTTTGGAAGTTTCTTTTCTTACATCTTTTCTTATACCAGTGATTAATCACTGAGCTACTGAGGCTTTGACTCAGAGATATTAAATGGTTTCTTCATGTTGCACACAGCATGTAAGTGGCAAAAGTTGGAAATCAAACCCACTGTTCCTTATTTCCAGTCCAGCTTTCCCATTATTGCCAAAGCTGGGTTCCCAAAGAGTCTTTTACTGTGTGGAGGCAGTGGCCAGCCTGCCCTGCCAGTGCTTATGACCAGCTGGCTGCTCATTCCTGAAAAGGTAGATTCATAATAAATAATCGCAGCAAGACCTGTCTGTGTGTAACGAAAAGAGTGTACCATGTGTCAGAACATGGAGCTCTGAGCTCCAATTGTGTCACCTGTTAGGTCCTCGAGTCTATAAAACAGACAGAAGAACACTTACCTTGAACATCTTACAGAGCACTCAGAGGACAGCCTCTATAATGGGAAGCTGGAAAGCACTGAGCTAATGCTAAATATCACTGCCACTGTCCTATCCCAGCATTGTGGCAAACACGTGGGCTCAGGGGTTAGACCAGTCTGGGCTCGGCTCGAATCCCAGTTCTGCCACTTACTGGTTGGCTAACCCTGGGCAAGTTACTAATCATATCTGAGACCCAATTTTCCCTCAGTTACCTTGGTGTACGGATGATGGTGTTTCCTACCTCAGATGGTATGTCTCTTGGCATGGCGCCCGGCATCTTGGAAGTGCTCATTAGCTGCCAGTTATGGTCATTATTATCACATGCTGTTTTTGTTCTGCAGGTGGTGCTGGTCTTTATGTAAGAACAGGGCTTTTTTTTTTTTTTTTTTTTTTTAAGTGCAGCCACAGGTGTACAAAAGGGATGCTGCCAGGGCAAACTTGTATCTCTTCCTGGGTTTCGCAGGATGAAACCTCACAGAGTGTAAAGCAAAGATGTGCCTTTGCTGCTGATGCTGCCATTTGCCGTGTCTGTGGAGCCTGCAAGGACACGTATTGTGTTTGCACGCCCCTGTTCACAGGGTAGCAATGGGAGCAGCTGCTCTCACCCATCCATAGATGAGCAGTGTGTCTCAGAGGGGTTAGGGTACCTCCACAGGGTCTCACAAATAGTCAGCTGAGCTACACTCAGGTCTGGCTGATTCCAGAGCTCAATGCCTCCTGGACCAGTAGCATCAGCATCACCAGAAAACTTGTTAGAAACCAATCAGAGGGGTGCCTGGGTGGCTCAGTGGGTTAAGCCTCTGCCTTCGGCTCCGGTCATGATCCCAGGGTCCTGGGATCGAGCCCTGCATTGGGCTCTCTGCTCAGTGGGGAGCCTGCTCCCCCCACCCCTCTCTGCCCACTTGTGATCTCTCTCTCTCTGTGTCAGATAAGTAAATAAAATCTTAAAAAAAAAAAAAAGAAACCAATCAGAAACTCTGATGGGGAAGGCCCTATAGTGAATGTTCTGTCCAACCTTCCAGATGTTCTGAGGTTTGCTGAGAACCACCAGGATGCCGGATCTTCCAGAAGGGTTTCCTTCAACCTCTTCCCCTGTCCTAGATTTCCCGAAGCTGCCCTTCTGGGGTGAACTTCCTCCAGTGTGAGTGGTGAAACAACATTAGAGCTGTCTTTTACCATTCCATTTCTTTCTGGGGAAATTCCCTGCAGATCAGGGCATTCCTGTAATTAATTAATTAGAGTAACTTAACAGCACTACTTACATTCTTAGCATGCACCTGGTGCCAATAGTATTTTTTAATTTTGCAGTGATATTTCCCCACGATGTGCAGAGGAAACAGGGCTTCATTGCTTATTTTCAACTTAAGTCCCTGACTGGGCTGGCAAAGGAGGAGACCATGTTGTTGCCCAAGTATCGTGTAAAAGAACAGCTGTAAAAAAATTACTATCTAGTCTCTCCTTTTATCTGAGCACAGTAACAGAGAATCTGCTATCTGATGCTAGATATATGATTTTCTTCCATGAAAAATTAGGGCTTTTTTTTTTTTTTTTTGTAGTCTTTGAACTGGTAGGAGGCAAGGTCTCTAGCATTTCCTTCCAAATTTTGTGCATCTGGCAAATGATGGGGTTGGGAGGAGCTGGCAGGCAGGTGGCATAAAATGGTGTTGTTTTAACCCAAATTGTAGGCATGCAAAATTCAAGCATAAAAGAAATGATGTGATGTTTAAGGTCACTGGTTGGGTCCATAGGAGGTGCCTAGACTACAGCTGTAGTAAAAATTTGAGAAATTGAAGTTTATTTCTCCACATCCTCTTCTTCCATGGATTTACGTTCCTTTTTTAATGCATGGTGGGGGGGGTAGCAGAATATGCTGCTTCAAAGTATGCTACTTTGGCATATTGATTTCTTTCCTTTTTCAAATTTTTATTTAAATTCCAGTTATTAACACACAGTGTAATATAAGCTTCAGTTGTAGAATTGAGTGATTCATCACTTAAATATAACACCAGAGCTCATCACAGCAAGTGCCCTCTGGCATATTGATTATCGATATTGCTGATTTGGCATTTTGAGCAGGAGGCACTTGAAATACAGCCAATGAAGAGAGAGGCTTTCTCCGAACTCCTTATCTGACTAAGGACAGATCTTCCAACAGGAGCTCAATAAATCTTCTCCCCCATAGTGTCATCAGCCAGCTACGATCAAGTGTTGTCATGAGAGGAGGCTGGAAGCCAACACCACACCCAGACATACTTTGTCACAAACTCCTGTGCATCCATTTGTTTCCCTGCAAACCCAGTCTTCTTTCCTAAAAATCATTTACTCTTTCCTAAGAGGTCTACACTTTCCCCAGGAGGATGGTATTTAAGCCTGAATTCTAAGCCACTTCTTTGAGTTACTCATTTTTCCCTGGGTATCTCCCCTATACACATGAGATATACCTATTAATAAGCTTCTGTTTTTCTTTGTTAATAAGTCTTTCATTATAAGGGTTTCAGCTAAGAACTCAGAAGGGTAGGGAAAAAATTATTTTTTCTCCCCTACAATTGGGTTTTCTGATAGTGCCAAATTTCATAAAGAGATCTTCACTCTCATTTTCATTCTTATTGGCCACAACTCCCCCAACTCAGTTGGGAGCACCTGTTGAGGCTGAACCAGGTGAGCTAGGGATGCAGGGAGAGAGATGTGGCAGTGGTGACACTTTGGGGTAGGAATCAGGATACTTACAGTAGGTCCAGTTTGGTTTGTTATTTAATGGGTGTCAGGGATTTTTGTATCTCAGCGTTTTCTCATCTAGAAATGGAGATATTGAAATCAGTCCAACCAATCTCACAGAAGTAGTAGTATGAGGCACACTTGAGAGCACAAACATGAATGTGTTTTGAAAAGTTTAAAGTGCTACATGAAGCTGGGGCAATATGTATCAAAACAAGCATTTCAAAACAAACAAACAAACAAACCAAAGAAAAAAACGAAAAAACCCAAGCATTTCCCAGCCTTTGCTGAGCTCATAATGCTGGCTTTGAGGCGACCTAATCTGCTTATTTAACTCCTTTCTCTCTCCCTGTCCTTCTTTCTTGATGATGGGAGTTTTACCTCCTCAGCTAGTCTATAGGAAGAAGGAGGCTATAAGGGAGAAAGGGGAAGAACAGAGATTCTGTGGCTTTGGAAGCTTTGGAGGTGTAAGAGGAAATTGTGGGTTTAAGAGTGTGAGGCTGAGTGCAAGAAAGTAAGAGGGTTGGAAAAGCATTAAGGAGGTTGGAGGTATATTATGGACTCAATTCTTCTTTGCATTCTTTAAATAATAATTGGTATTACTCTTAAAATACTTATGATTGTTGGACCATGTTTCTTTGACTGTAGCACCATCTCTAGATAGGACCATATGGGTCCTAGAGCTTACATTTGGGTACATTTATTTTTAAAGTGGCGTTTGTGGGGTGCCTGGGTGGCTCAGTGGGCGGAACCTCTGCCTTCGGCTCGGGTCATGATCTCAGGGTCCTGGGATCAAGCCCCACATCGGGTTCTCTGCTCGGCAGGGAGCCTGCTTCCCCCTTTTGCTCTGTCTGCCTCTCTGCCTACCTGTGATATCCCTCTCTCTCAAATAAATAAATAAAATCTTTTTAAAAAATAAAAATAAAGTGGCATTCATAAGTGAGCATGGAGGAAAGAGAAGGTTAATTATGGGAAATATTTGAAACAGAGACATGAAAGGATGATCTAGGTTAGACCTAAGAGTCTCATTCCCCACCTCCGATTCCCTGCCTTACATAGTGAGATGTGAATAGATGTTTCTGTGTATAAACAATTGAAAGCTTTGCCTCTATTAAAAAAAAAAAAAAGTAATATGCTTCTAAGAAAAACAAATGTCATTCCTACCATTCTCTCTCACATTTAAGCAGACTCAGTCGCAGAGGTTCTCATTAAAGTTTAACAGCAACTTTCTTGGACTAAATGAAATGATCACCTTTTAGCTCACTATTGACCTCTCCTTCCTTTCTGACTGCCCTCTGTCTTTCATTTCTGGGGCTTCTGCCTTACCCAGGTGTTGATATGTCCCAGGTTTCATCACTCTTACCTGCTTCTGGTGCATAGTGTCTTCTTTGCCTTTGGCTTGACTATATACTGAGGACTTTCCAATTCTTAACTCTGTCCTTGACCTCCCCTGGAAGTTCAGACATGTATAGCCATAGGTCATGTGAACATCTCCATCTGATGATTCACAAACTATATGTTTAATCTTCATCTTCCTCTCCAGTCTCTTCCTCCTTAGTGAATGCATGACTCCAATCAGTGAAATCAGAAACATGAGAGTGATCATTGGTCTTTTATCTTTTCAATCCATCCTTTTTAATCTACCATGAAATCTTAATTCAATCTCCTAAAGATCTTTCAACTCAATCCTTGACTTTCCATTTCTTCCTATGCATACTCTAGTTTCACACTTAAAAAAAAAACAAAAGAAAATATGATGACTTTAATAACTTCCCAAATGTTTTTCCCACCTCTGTTCTTGTATTCTTGCCCAACCCAGTCTGCCCACTGCCATCAGACAGACTTTTAAAAAAGGATTTTATTTATTCATTTGAGAGAGAGAGCACAAAAAAGAGAGCATAAGTCGGGGGGGGAGGGATAGAGGTAGAGGGAGAAGTAGACTCCCCATTGAACAGGTAGTCCAATGTGGGGCAAGATCCCATGACCCTAGGATCATGACCTGGGCCAAAGGTGTACACTTAACTGACTGAGACACCCAGGCATCCCTAGAGAGAATTTTCTAAAATGAAACTTAAAGAATTTCAAATTTCTTAAGTGGTCAAATTTCTTCATTGGTTGCCCATGCCTTCAGGATAATGTTCAAATCCTTTATCATGATATTCAAGACCCTTCAGGATCTTGTTCACACCTATACGTCTGACTTCATTGCAATCACACCAAATAAGATAATCAGATGTACAGACTTTTTGTACATACTTTACCTCTGGCTGGGGTCCTTTCTTCATCCCTCCATGAGCTTCCGTAGGTATTGCACATCCTCCTCTAATAGCAAGTATTTCTACAGATTACTATTGAACAGCTGGTTTGTGAGGCCCAAAGACAGTTTTGTTAGGCTCTGTGTTTTTGATAAATGGGACTATCCTGACACATGATTAAAAATAAATCTGTAGATGTTCTCTAAAATCTCAAGATTAGACAGCGACAATGGGCTGGGACTGTAGGAGTTCAGAATTCTTTCTGGAAGCTTATTTCTTTAATTCCTGAGGACCAATTCCTTGAGCTTCAATTGCTAATCCTCCACTTTCTCTGCAGAATACTTGCCCAAAGAAAAGAGTATTGAAAAAGGAGTCAAGAAAACCTTTTTTTAAAATTTTACATTCTAATAATCCCTGTGTTAGCTAGAGCTAAAAACACCACCTCATCTTTCTCACAGTGTTGGTTTATAACTTTGGTGACTCAAATAAATGCAATTTTCTATGTTATGATTTTGTCTGTAAGTGTTAAATTTTTTCAGTTCATTGGGGAAAAGGATTTCCAACTCTTTCAACCTCAAATAAGAGGCTGAGATATTTGAAATTATATTTTAGGGTGGTTTTTTTTTTCTCCTGCTTTGTGCTCCAGGAATAGTGGGGGTTCATAGTCTCATGGCAAATAAAGCAGTGGATAATCAAAAATAACTTTTTCTTAGGAATGCACAACACATGTGTTTGTTGCAGCCAATTGCCCCCCCTGTTTATACTTCACTCTGGCCACACTAAAGTGAACATGGGTTTCCTGGACTTGCCAGTGGCACAGGAAGACATCAAGCAGCAGAGGTAGAACAAAGGTAGCTTCAGGTGGAAGAGCAATAACACTGCAAGAGGTAGAGGGGATTAACACTGAAACCCTTTGAAACTTGTTGATTTCAACACCTGACAATTAGCTTGTCAGGCTGCTGGGGCTCTGGGAAAGGATTTGACAGTTTAATGACAACTGGCAACTTCAGTGCCACTCAGCCTTGCAGGGAACACCCCATTGTTGCTTGGCAGCTGGTATCTTGAGCAGGAAGGAACCCTGTTGGAGCCTCCATTCCTTCGGGAAAGTTCATCATTGAAGAGAAGGCTTTGGAATGTTCAACTTGTGGTGGCCCTTCATAGCCCAGCTAAAAATCTCCATGGTAAGCAGTTTGGGACAAAACCTGCTGGTGTTAGGATGGCTTCAAATGCTGTTCATGACTGAGTGCCTGCCATTCAGGGAAGAGCTTGGGTTTGGAGCCAGACTTGGGCAGGGTTTCCGTCTTTGTCACTTTTTTGGTTGTGTGATCTTAGGCAAGGTGTTTCTTTCTCTCCTGGATTTCTCATATGTTAAGTAAGGACAAATGGTAGCCACTTATTTTTTTGTGAGAAAGAAATAAGATTAAGTATGCTAGTGGTACATTTTAGGGGCCCAATAGGTGAACTCCAAATAAAACTGACTAGATGGAAATGTGTCAATGATCGATTGTCTTTGGTTGGGGGGATAAGCCTAAGCAATGAGAGCAGAGCAGATTAAAGTTCTCTAATTTCCAAAGTCCCAGACAATTCTCACTTAAGAACTCTGGACTTCTAATAAACAAAAGTATTTTACCACCCCTGTCACCCCTGCCCTGATTTGTAAAAGTTGTATAATGTATTGGAATGCACAGGGACTTTGGACCCACACCTGGATTTGACTTTCATCTGGGCCTCTACAAGCTATGTGTCCTTAAGTAAGTCACTGAACCACTCTGATCCTCATTCTGTTCAGATGAAGGCAATTAACATTTGGCATGCAATATATTTGCAAGTGCTAACTGAGAAAATAAATGAAAATGTATCTAGCATGATCTCTGACCCTATGAGTTTGGGGTTTACTTTGCTTTCTTTTCCTTTTCTTTCCTCATGATCAAGAGCTTCGACTTTCCCAACAGTCTATGATATGGCCCAGTGGGGGACCCTTTAAACAGCCAAGACAAGGAGCTGGAGAACTGTGTCTTACTGGGAGTCATGATACTTTTAGGCCTCTTTTAGGTCTCTTGGGGTCAGCAAATAATTTTGACAATTTTTTTTAAAGATTTATCTATTTTATTTTAGAGACAGAGAGAGGGTGCGTGCAAGCATCAGGGGACAGAGGCAGAGGGAAAGAGAATCTCAAACAGACTCCAAGCTGAACATGGAGCCCGACATGGGGCTTGATCTTATGACTCTGAAGTCATGACCTGAGCCAAAACCAAGGGCTAGGCTTTTAACCAACTTTACCACCCATGTGCCCTAGTTCTGACAATGGGAAGGCTTTATTAAACCATCAGTTATTACAGAGTTGATCATACCAGGGAGGTCTCGTCAGCAGACTATGAGCTGCTCCTGTTCTGAGTGGCAATTCCTACCCCCAGGTTCCATGTATTTCCTCATGTAAAATGGTGACAAGGGGGCTGGCTCTCCACCCATTACACAGCTGAGATTCAGTGGGCACTAAAATGGTGCATCTTCAGTCTAAGACTGGCACTCTGAAATTAACTTTTGGTAATTCCATAAACACTGCAGATTGGGAGAAATGTTTCCTAATGGAATCAAAGATTTTCTTTGTAGCTTATCACTGTGTTCATTCAAATATCTGCCAATTTGAGAACCTGTAATGACTCCCACATTGAGTACTGAATCAGGGTATACATTCATGAGCTCTATGGAGACAGAATCCAGAAGCTGATTTTCTGGTCATCAAAAATCTGGCCTGGGGCACCTGGGTGGCTCAGTGGGTTAAAGCCTCTGCTTTTGGTTCAGGTCATGATCTCAGGGTCTTGGGATCAAGCCCCGCATCGGGCTCTCTACCCAGCGGGGACCTGCTTCCCCCTCTCTCTCTGCCTGCCTCTCTGCCTACTTGGAATCTCTGTCTGTCAAATAAATAAATAAAATCTTAAAAAAAAAAAAACCTGGCCCACCACTGCCCCATAATCTGTAACTCTACTCACCAAGGCTAGTCTAACATCTCTACCCCTGCCATTCCCCCCAAATGAAAGGTGGCCTTTCCTCTTGTCAGGGCTGCAATTATGTGCTTCCTGTGGCACTCAAGTTCTCTCTCCTCCCTGGAGTGGTCTCTGAGAGTGAGTGCTTTATTTGAGTTTTACCAAAGATTGCCTTCTTTTCTGGCAAGGCTAGGATTAGGATAACAATTCTTAATAAATCTTTGAACAGTGAACCCGGTGACATATTTAATGGTTATTACAAAAGGTCTGTGAATCTGTATGAGCACCAAGCATTGTTTGTAGACTGAATAAGTAGGACGACTGGCACATTCATGGAAGGCTATTTTTCAGATATACGTAGACGTCTTTGTGATTAGTAATTGTGTTGACGGTGTGCTGAATTCATAGTTGCTTCTGTCATTACATATTTTCTTGGCTGACAATGTGTACTTGTACACTATTCAGGGAGTCTGATATGGATCTGCTGACTCAAAGCCAAGCCTCTTCCCGGCCCCTCTTAATAATGTTTCCTCTGCCTCTAATAATGGGTCAAAACCCAATATAGCGTGATGCAGAGGCTCTGTGTCCCATTAACCAGGTGTGGTTTGAGGTCAGTCACATTGTCGATGCCTATAATAAACATCCCTAGATTTTGCTAATATCTCTTCATCTGTCTTCTAGGGTGAGAGTAGCCTTCTTCACCTTCAGTGACTTATTTCTCTGTTCTAACCCATGGTTTTAGGGTGGGCATGTGGTCCAGGTCTGGACACCAGCATGTTCCATCCACTCCAACTACACGAACCCATAGATGTAGAATTCAGTTGCCAGTTAGTATGAGCCCTAGGGGTTTTTGATGTTGTTGTTGTTTGTTTGTTGGAATTCTGGAGAAGAGGGCTCTCTTCCTGTTGGAGTTCTAGGCTCAAGATGTAAACTGCAGATGATGCCAGCCATCTTTATTTCTTCAGAGAGAGAATCTGGTCAAAAACTAAGGCAAAGCAGAGACAAATAGGATGAGGGATTGAGACAGGTACATGCCAGACCCTGCTGGGAAGCACTTCAATCTACCCATGCTGGAAGCTTGTGCTACTTCTGGATTTTTCAGTTACTCGCATAAAAGTTTCCACTTTGCTTGAAGCCAGCCTGAGCTGGGGGTTTCTGTCACATATATCCTGACTGATCCTCCTTTGTAAAATAAGGAGATCGGACAGGTAAATTCTAAGGGTGTTACCAGCTTGAGGATCCCTGGTATTCTAAAGTTGATCTTCAAAGGTTAGTAGCCAGGGCATAAACCCCCAATTACTGGAATAGAGCTGACTACAAAGTTCTAGTCAGGTAGTTAATTGATCTATTTGGGATTCCACAGTGAAATTTGTCATTGCAATATCAGAATATTCTTTGATGGAAAACATCTTTGAAGAGCTGATTCATTTTGCCTGGGGATTTACTTTGAAATATAGATGGGGTGAGAATCGTCTCATCTTTTCTATTTTCTTTTTCCCCCGAACACCCTTTCACTAGCTCCTCTTCGTTAGCATTAAGAAGAATCACACACACACACACACACAAACACTCCAGAACTCTCATTCCTGGGTGTAACATTAAGCAGTGAGGCTGTAGTTAGCAGGTGTGTGTGGGGGGGCGGGGCAGGGGGAAAGCAGGGGGGTTGGTACATGCCAGTACCTATCCTGCAAGGAGTTGCCTGAACTTTGTTTTTTGAAGATTGCTTTTTTGCTTGTTTGTTTGTTATACTCACCTCCAGAGCCTGATTTAAAAAAAAAAAAAAAAAAGATTGTACAGACTCATCTCAGATAAGCTATGCTTTATTTTTCTCTGTAGCAAAACAGATTCCAGGTAGCATCATGGAAATTTCCAAACTGCATTCCAGCTACAGTGTGGAGAAATAAGTGTGGGGGCCACACTTTTGGAGGGAACTCTCTGCTTCCCTGCCTTGCCTGAGCCCATCAGCCACAGTTGTTATTGACAAAATCTTCCTGTGAGCAGACCTAAAAGAAAATAATTATATGTAAGTCCAGAGAAAAATCTTCTTTTTAATTTGCACTTAAAGGCCTTAATTATCTACCAGAGAACAAAGCTTTCACTAAGAGATTGTTGAATGCACTAATTCTTCAGAAGAAAGAGCAGCTCAGTGACTCATAACATCTGTGAAGGGACACAGCATAGTGTCTCTCAGTCTGGTATCATATGATGATGATGATGATGATGATGATGGTGAAAATAGTTACAGTTTATTAAGCACCTACATGCCACACCCTTTCCTCTCCATGCCCTCATGTAAGTGAGCTCTCACATTCATCATGAGAGGTGTTTTACATGGGCCTCACATCACTGAAGAGGAAACAGCCTCACAGAGGTTAAGATCTGAGGTCTCAGGTGGATTCCAACCACTGGGCTATGCTGCCTCCGAGTGGACCATCCCATGGATCCTGTTTAATGAGCAGACAAGGCCTTTCCTATTTCCGTAACTTCTAGTTTCTCTTGAGGGAGCATGTCATTCTTTCTGCTTTTCCCTGCTCCCCTGTCATTAAGGTTAAATGGCCCCACTGAGTGTTTACAATTACATTTTGGATGTATCATTAAAGTGATTATTTGCAGAAAACCAATGGCCTCATAAAAGTCCTTTATGTGGCACAGGGAGCCTTCAGAGCTGCTCTTTTTAAAAGCCTCTCATTAGTGGCGGGATCTACAGTGGTTTTCAGCACAGAAATGAACACTGTTAACTGGTGACCCTCTGCGTGGGTGAAAATACGTTTTTAAGTGAAAGACTTGGTCTTATTAATGAGAGCTTCTTCTTCTTCTTCTTCTTCTTCTTCTTTTTTTTTTGGATTGTATGTTGTAGATGATAAGATCTACAAAGATCTTAAGAGATCAGCCAAAAGATGTCAGATGTCATGGCTGCCCCAGATACTGAACAAAATGGGATATGTTTCTTGGTTGCACTCAGAGAGGCAGCAAGGTAGGGAGCCCGTGACCTGACAGTTATGGAAGGCTTGCCAAGTGCCAGACCCTGGAGGATTTTACATACTGTCCGGTCTAACATGCACAGTCGCCTCCCTTTCTGACTTTGCTCCATTGCCCTGGAAACCTCTTTGACTCCTTCTGAGTTAGGAAGGATTATTTCCCAGGATCCTGTTATGTCCATTACAGGATGATATTCAGGCTGGTGGTGGCCACCATGAATCTTCCTGCTAAGCAGTTGGATGCAGTTAACTGACGCAGCCCCGGTGGTGGACAAGATTTAGGGGACTGTCTGCATGAAGACAGGAGAAGGAGCCTATTTTTTTCTGAGCCGGGACATCGGGGCCCAGCAAGATTAGCTGGTGTTCCAGTGCTGCAGCTGGAAGCTATTTGCCCAGCCAGGGAGGGTTGTTTCCCCACCTGGATAGACCTGGTTAACTCCTACCTGTTCTTCAATACCAGGCTCTGGGGTCTACCCCTCTCCATCCAGAATCTTCCATAATGCCCTCCTAAGCTTTCCTCTTTTTTGACATTTTTAAATGTTCCCTAAAATGTGCTTATACAGCCTTATCCTCAGATAAGCAAAGAGTTCTTTTGCTCTGTGTTATATATGTAACTAAACACCTGCATCTGTTTCTCCCCCTCCTATACTCACCACCGTGCTACTCACCTAGGAATACTTTGAGGGTCTAGTAAATGTTTGGTTTTGATGTACATATCTAAATATACGGGAAGGGAAAAAGTACAGAATTCTGCACTCACATTCAAAGATGACTCTAAGTTGATTTTTGTTCTTCGAGGATGGCCTCTGCAAGAGGGGTCCCAGCAAGCCAGGCTGCCTGGCGAGGTTGTTTATTCCTTTTCCATTTGAGTGCTTAGTCCTTAGCGATAGCTCTTTGAGAGTGAGAAAGCTGAGCGTTCTGAGTTTGCTTTGTTAAAAGTTGCTGCAGCTTGAGGTTCTCATGGGTTCTAGATGTTTCCACAGCACCTCCTTCACACTTTGGCAATTTCCTGAACTGCACCCTGGGATGGGATGCTCATTCTCATTTTAAAGCAGGGTATGAAACAGAACAGGTTGAGAAAGAGAGTAGAAGACTTTTAGGTAGATTGTCCTTCCAGCTGGGTCCCTTGGAGCCCTCTCCTCCCGTGTCCTGCTACTATCAGAACAACGTGAAAGACTTTGAAATGGGCCAAACATTACTTGAAATTCTTTTGACAATCTAGGTCTTGTCTGAGGATCCTTCTGGGGTTATCTGATGGAAGAGGGGTCCTTGCCTTTCCCTGTCTTTGACTATTTTGCAATCCTACAGAGAGAGAAGTTAAGCTATGGAGGGAGACTTGATGGTAATGCAAATAATTCCTGATCATAGAAACGGGAAGAGATTATGTCCAGAGAAGATGCATCTGATTTCCCTTCTCTGGAAGAGATCAGTTGGTATCTATTATTTATTTGCACCTTCCTGAATACACACATACATGTGTCCTTCAGCTTCTCCTTTGAGCCATTTACAACATCTTCCTGGTTTTCTCCTTATTAACTAGACTAAAAATAAACTATCTGGCATGTGTTCTTTTATATTTGTATGTGAGTCATGATTTTACCTTAAAAAAAAAATTACCCTTTAACAAACACTCCTCTACCCTATCAGTTAGTATAATAGAAAAGCATTAAATTCAGAGTCTCAATTGCGAGGTTTAAATCCCTACTTTACCAGTTGCTGGCTCAGTTTCTTAATTTGTAAAATTATTTTACTTTACTGTTCATAATGCTGTGATGGAGAATTAAAATTCATAAAGCCTTTGGAGCTGGAATAAAATAATCTGGCAGTTTGGAATTTGCCCTCTAGCAGTTATGGATGGTTAAGGCTTCTAGGTAATCTAGAAGAGACGAAGACACACCCGATATAGGAACGACAAAGATTCTCTCCTTGAGAAAACTCTAGTTGGGCTTCTCTGAGCTCTTATGAGTCTAGGCCCCATCATGGGGCATGATCTCAAAGGCCCGGCTTTAGCAAGAATCCTGCTAAATCAGTTTAGGCAGACTTCCCCACCTTCAGTATGTGATCACCCTTGATGCCTCACCAAATTTCTCATCCCCTACCATCCTCCAGGTGATGTCTGATCTCCCTGGCCTGCCTTCAGCCAGAACCCAGCCCCATCCCTTACTTCGATGTTTTCTTTAGTTATTTTCCAGTCACTGACCCTCTCCCTGCTCCTGGGCAATACATTCTCATGTTTCATTGTGTTTTTTCAAGATTTTATTTATTTATTTGTCAGAGAGAGAGAGTGGGCGAGCGAGCAGAGGCAGACAGAGCAGCAGGCAGAGGCAGAGGGAGAAGCAGGCTCCCTGCCGAGCAAGGAGCCCGATGTGGGACTCCATCCCAGGACGCTGGGATCATGACCTGAGCCGAAGGCAGCTGCTTAACCAACTGAGCCACCCAGGCGTCCCGTTTCATTGTTTTTCAGAGTTGAGCCCAATCACTCTCCCCGAGGGCAAACTTTATTACACTAGTCCCTCGACCTGTTATGATAGTCCTAAATCATGTCTGCCTTTCTGTTTTCAAAAGTGTCATCATCTATTGAGAGTATCATATGGTTCTTGTTCTTTCTTTTGTTAATGTACTGTATCACATTGATTGATTTGCGGATGTTGAACCAACCCTGCTGCCCTGGAATAAATCCCACTTGGTCTGGAAAAGAACAAAATTACCTTCAAGTTCATATTGAAGGAGAATATTTTGACCTCGATTTAAAGAGTCCACAGAAACCCTTTTTTCTGCAACGTGGAGTCAGAGGAGGATTTGATGTCTACCTTTCTGGAGCATTGTACATTCCTTGTGACCCCTGGAGCAAACAACAGTCTGGACATTCTCTTTTTCTTTCTTTTTTTTTTTTTTCCAAGATTTTATTTATTTATTTGAAAGAGAGAGTGCATGAGTTGGGGGGTGCGGAGCACAGAGAGAGAAGGAGAAGCAGACTCCTTGTGGAGCAGGGAGCCCGCCACAGGACTCGATCCCAGGACCCTGAGATCATGACCTGAGCAGAAGGCAGACACTTAACTGACCGAGTCACCTGGGTGCCCTGGCTCTAGATGTTTTCTGACCATCTCAGATGTTCTTTACACTCAACATCAGCAATCCAGTTTTGATGATTCAACTTGTATATCTCATCCCATTCCGTGTTAAGGCCAATACTAAGGAAATAAGTATATAGTGGAATACGAAAGAGGTAAGGTTGATCCCCTCTGAGTACTGTGTGTGTAGAAGGGAATCTAAGACCCTATGAAGGCCTTAAGTGGTAAATAAGCAGGAAGACTTTGGGAAAGTAGCAGGCAGCCTCTAAGTATTAGCTATACTGACCAAGGAAAGAAAAAGAAAGTTTATATGTAGATTTCTGGGTTAATGGGATTAATGAGAAGTGGAAAAATATTCTAAGTTCTCTTTGCCTGCATGATTTGCTCTTTTCTATTTTTATATTTTGCTCTATGCCCTTTGTATATTTATTTTCTAAATTTATTCACACTGAGGTTTACTCATTTATTCAATAGATAAATACTTAGGACCTTTTAACACACCAAGCTCTATGCTAGGTACTGGAGATAAAATGATGATTCATAAGGTCCTTGGCCCAGATTAATTCAGAGTCTAATGGGTTTACTTGTTATACTTCCCAAGAGAATTATGTGGTCTTTATATGTTTATCCTAAAAGCAAAAATTGATAACCAGGAAATTTTAGGCATCATTTACAGTCCAGGAATGGAAATATTTAGCATGTGTGGTGGTGGCTGGTATTCTTATGAGTCCTTAAAATTCTTGCAGACAGCAGATTCTCTGTTTACCTCTCCAGCAGACCAGTCTTCCCTTAGCGGGAGCAAGAAGCCTATGGCCCAGCAAAAAGAGGAGGGTTTTAGGGTCTTTCCCCCAGTTTCATGACATACAGTGTGACTTTTAAAATACTTAATTTTTCCTAATTTCAACACTTTTGTCTATAAAATGAGAATACAAATGTCTATTTCACACTAGTTTTGTGAAAATTAAGCACACTAACCTATGCTATTGTAAACACATGCAGAGTAAATGATGCAGGCAAGTTCTGTGCATTGGTCAGCATTTAACATGAGTTCCTCAAACTATTACTTGCTGTCCTCACAATAGAGAAACTCCTACCCACAACCAAGGTTTTATGACCTATTTATTGGTTAATCTATGTTATTCTTGTCTGAGATGTTCTTACAAGGGAATGAAAATCACCATAACGTCCCCAGTCTATGTTTGTTCCCTCCCACTGGCGACAAATAAGGCTGTACTCATTGTGAGCTGAGATAATGTCTTTCTTGCAGAGTACTGGTACCTGGCTGTACCCCCTCAGTGTATCGGGAGGTCAACAGATATTTTATGGCTTCCTGAGCTTCTCTGCCTGAAAGCCTTCTCTGAGTGTGTAATATCGTCTGTCGGTAGAGAAAGCTGGATGCTCCATGTAGGTCATGCTGAGGAAGGGACCTTCTCTGGGTGAGGAGAGATAGGAGTCTGTGGCTCAGCTCTTCAGCTTCTTCACTCATCCACGGGTCAACTCTCCATTGTCTCCATACCATCCCTTGGGCAACACCTAGAGGGATCGAGTGCAAGCTGTCCATAACGATAACCTGTGCATCGTGACACCCCTTCTTGTTGGATTTCCTCCCTTCCTTCACAGAGCTTTATGGCATTATGTTGTACCCAGATCTTTGTCTCAGCATCTGATGTGGGGGAATCCAAGCTAAAACTGTCACTAGGTAGACCGAACTGGGACAGCTAGAAGTAGAGTCCTGAGCCATCGTCTTTGAGGGGAGGACTGTTCAGGTCTGGAACACTCTCATGTGAGCCTCAAGTCTAAAGGGCAAATTGAAGTTGTAAACAGAAGCTGTGGCTAAG
The DNA here is from genome assembly GCA_003697995.1 of Taxidea taxus jeffersonii. NCBI lineage: Eukaryota > Metazoa > Chordata > Mammalia > Carnivora > Mustelidae > Taxidea > Taxidea taxus. The sequence continues at coordinate 38,445 of ML111674.1, forward strand.
AATCAGAATCCAGACAGAAATGGGATTGGAGATGGTGCGGGCTGGAGTGCTCTCAACCGGTCTCTATCCGAGCTGACGTACGGGCTGCCAAGTCAGTCTGAGACAGTCAACCGGTGGTGCACGTCATAGCCCTTTGCAAGTGGCAGCTGGGTGGTATGGCTTCTTACTTGCAACCTCCTTCCAGGGAAGAAGAACTGTCCCTTTTGTCCCAGCTAGACAGAACACTTGAAAGCTGGTGGTAGCTGTTGAGACTGCGGAAACTTTAATATTTCCTTGGCAAGTCCCATCCAGAAATGATAAACCCCCTCTCTGGGTAAGATTCGGTGCAAAAGCTGCTCACTCATGGGGACTTGGGGCCTGCAGCCGACATTGGGATCTGTGCAGATACATTTTCTAACCTTGATCGAGTCAGTGGGAGTTTAATGAGTAACAGAGATTATAGCAAAGGAGATAAATATGTAGGCAACCAGGACATATAATTATAACATTTCCTTACTTCACTAGACTTGGGAAACGAGATGAATTAAGGACGGAAACATATTCTAATTCGAGGGCATACATGGATGAGAATGCGATCGCCTCTTCCCTCCTCCCCCACTTCTCCTCCTTCATCAAGAAAATAAAAATGAGCATTTTGTGCCATGATGCAGGAGGAATTTAATTGGGTGCTGATGATTCAATTTTGCTTGTAAATTAGCTGCCAGAGAGATTACGAGTGCCAGAAAGAACCAGCCTTGCTGTCTTTTCGTTAACTTGTTGACACCTTTGACGTAAATTAGATATCGATTTATGGGGCCACAGATGATTGACTTGACAGAGCTATATGGCACAGATCCTGGAGAATACATGACCAAACTCAGGCCAAAGAGTTGATTGGGTGATCTCAGTGAAGCCAACTCCTTCAGGGTTACTCTTCACTTCAGCCTTTAAAGAATGAGCAGAGAATAAGACTCTGATCTGTGTTACCCCCTTAAGTGGGGGCTTATGGGAACAAGGGTCAGCTTTTGGAACAAGTGTCATTTATTTACCTATAAAAAACACAGACCTTGCAATTTAGGTGTGTTCCCAGCAGATGGAGAACATCCTCTGATCCTGTGTCTGAGCTAAGAGGTGGGAAACACTCAGGGTAATTACCACATTTAACCTCCACAACAACTCTGTAGACACTCTCTGTTCCCTTTTTCAGATGAAACACTCAAGTAACTTGTCTAAGTTCATACAGCCAGCAAAGGGCAGAGCAGGAATTACAGTCTATGAGGCCCTATAAAATCCAAGTCAGCCAGCTTAAGCTGAGTACCTTGGTCACCCTGCCTACCCTGTCCGTTCTCTGATGTTACTTGGATTCGATATCCTTCCAGGCATCATTGTCAACAACCAGACAATTCTCCTTGGCTCTATTTCTAAGTTGTCACTTCCAAGGGGCCTTTTGAAAACTAGAGCTAATGGAATTACCCGATCCCAACTACCTCTAGTTTGGAGCCAAGCTGCACCAGCTGAGCAAACACTTTCAGAGTGGAGGTTGAATTTCTTTCCTCCACGTTTGAAATTGTCAACATTGGCTGGGCTTCTGGTAAGCATGAGAACGCTAGCCTCACGAGGGTGCAGTGGGCTGCAGGCATCCACTCTGGGAAAGTCGAGGAAGGTGTAAGCACTCCTCCATCCCAGTAGTAGACTCTGAGCTGAAGATGTCCACGAGCTCAAGCTTGTCTCTAAATTTGTGAAATAAAACATGCACTCAGATCCACTCTGCCTTTCCCAGCCCTTCCCAGCCCTGCTCCACTACTCAGCAGGGACATGATGTCTGAGCTCCTGAGTTCCTTAGCACCTTTCCATACAAGTGCTTTTCCTTCCTTCCTGGTTAAGCAAATCTGGGAAAGAATAATCTTAGTTGCTAGTCTGGTTTCCAATAATCCCAGTGAGTATCAGTTTCCATTTATGAACTTGGCAACAAAAGTCACCAGAGAAAAGTCTGCCCTACTAACAGTCCAGTTGACATCTTCTATCATTGCTTTATTGATTTCAACACATTCACCTGAGAAGCCTCTGATGACTAATGAATTCAAAGAATTCCTCCCCATTGTTTTGGGGTTGGGACTAGTTATTTATCACACTTAAATACTTGAAATCTACTGGTATCTTTGTTGAAGTGTTCATTTATCGGTGCTGCCCCCAGGTTGGAAGATTTTCAGGATTTGGATTGATGGTTCAATGAATTTCACCAGGACTTAGGGTCCATATTTCCCCAAGGCTTCTTCCCCGAGACAGTGTGTCCCATGTCTGGGAGGAATATTTTTGATCCCCACCTTAGAAACACAAGTTTAGGACCAGAGGCAGGATATCTGTAGTTTTAAAATGTCCCCTCTGGGTTTTTAATTATGACCAGGTTTGAATATCATTGTCACAGGATCCTTGGATAGTCCAACACTTCTACCCTGTACTCATTCCCCATGAAAGCATGTACATGTGTTAGTTTTCAAACCAAATCATTCATTCATAGGTTCATTCATCAGATTAAGCATTTGTTTGGTATTAGAGCTAATCATTATGAGAGATTCAAATACAGGTAAAATAATGATTATTCTCTCAGAGTTCAAAGTTCTGTTGTGTATCTTGAGAATATTATAAAATAAGAGGAGTGTCCCCCCTACTCTTTCCAGATATGGGTATATGATTAATCCAGAACTGGCCAAAAGTGAATTAGTCATTTTGGTTGATAAAATGAATTTCTGACTAATTCTACTAATGCTGACTGATTCTGCTGGATTGCTCTGTAAATCTAGGCTTTGGGTCTCTTCAACATATGCCAAGTCTCTGGAAATGCCTGGTCTTGAAGACTGTTTCTCCATCCTCTTTAAGAAAGTTGCAAGGAAATTGCTGCTTACTCTACCAAAAGTATATTCTCAGTTCACTTGACATTAATGGAGCATTCCAAAGACTCCTCTAAGACCATGAGGAGCAGAGTGGTCTTACATAGTGCCCTAACACCTCATGAAGTCACTTGGAAAGGTCAGTGTATGCTTTCCCATGACCACTCAGTATTCACCATTGGCATATTCAAGAACCAAGGCTGCGTCTCGTACACTGGGTGCATATATTTGTGTGTGAGTTTTAGTTGTGCCCGCTATTCACTGAGATTCTGTCATATCCCTTGTACTGTACTAACTACATCACCTACTATTTTTTCCACTAACCCTTACCACTTCTCTGTGAGACAGTGAATATGTAGGTATCATTGGCCTGATTTTACAGATGAGGCTATTTAAGTTTAGAGAGGCCGTTAAGTAACTAGCTGGTAAATTGGAGAGCCAGGATGAGCACTCAGGTCTATTTGATTTCAAAGCCCCTGACCTTTTCCTGTGATGGGGTCACCTCAACTTCACATCTATACCCAAGAACGATGCCTTCAGTGGAGACACATTCAGGTGAATGTTTATAAAAAAGGAAAGCTTAATGCAAATTTAGGGCTGGAAGGTGTAGTCAGAAGTACAATCTTTTGCCTGAAATAAAATCTTTAATTTATTAGAGTGCTACCTTTCATTTAGAGATAATGTACTTGAAAATTCAAGGATGAACAAAGGGCAGTCTGGAATTTGGGGGACTTGCCTTACCTAATATTTTCATAGAATAATAGTACTGCAAATGACACTGTTATTTAAACTGACAGTTACTTCCCTTTGTAGAATTACAGTAGAATTACAATAGGCCTTACATTTTAGCTAATGAAGAATCCAATAAAAGCCATTTCCTGTTACGGATATCAGTCTAAATGAGAGTTTTCATTTATGTATAGATACCCTGGAAACACTCTGTGGTTCATCTTCTACTGACCCCTACTCTTATTCCCCAGTATAAATCATGCTGGCTTTCCTCCTTAGTTACTCCTTCTACTTGAAAAATCTGCCCCTCTCTCCTCATTCAAAGCTGACTCATCTTCCTGAGCCCTCAGCTCTGAGCCTGATGCTTCTGTGACACCTTTCACAGTTCTGCCTGTTGTCCTTTTGCTGCCCCCTCAATGCCTCTAGCTCATTATTGCCCAACAGAAATAGAACAGAAGCCACAGAGGCAAGTCACATATGTAATTACACATTTTTTAATAGCCACATAAAAAAGGAAAAAAAAAGAAACAGGTGATGTTAATTTTCATATCTTTCATTTAACCCAATATATCCAAAATAATATTATTTCAATGTGTAATCAACAAAAAGTCATTTTTAAGATACTTTATATTTTGTTGACATGAAGACTTCAAAATGTGGACTGTATTTTATGTTTATAGCACACATCTCAATTTGAATAAGGCACAAAGTACTTGGAAAATACATGTATGCAGCAGCTGCCATACTGGAGAACACAGCTTGAGCCCCACCTCCTGTGGCATTTCCGTGGCATTTGTTGCATTTTCTGCTAGGCACGCCATTCTCAGGGTGGCTTAGCCATGAGAAGAATGGATGAGTTTGACCCTTTGCATTTACTAATTGTATGACCTTGGGCAATAGTCAACCTTTGTAAGCTTCATTTTCTTCATCAGCAAAATGGAAATATCTTTATTGTAGCTACCGTCACACTGGGCTTTTGTGGGGAATGAACAAGCTATATGAAGTGTTGAACACAGGGCTTGGTACATAGGAAGGAATTTAATAAATATAAGCCAGTGATGGTAGTAGTGTCTTCTCAATATAGTTTCTCTTATCCATATATTTTCTGCTCATATATTATCTCCCCATGAGGCCTTCTCAAAATGTTCAAGGTTGAGAGACTTGAATTTAGCAAGTATTATACTACATCATAGTTACCATAGTCAGCTTTGGATTTTTGTCATTGATACATGAACATGTTCTCTCTATTTTAAGTTCTCAAAGGCAGAGTCTCTGTTTTGCTTCTCTAACAAAGAACCTGTCATGATATCTACCAAGGAATAAAATGTCAATAAATAGATTTTGAACAAGTGAATGAAAATTACATTTTACTGCTATTGTTTCTTCACATGTGGATATCTGGCCTCCCCAGTGGTAGGGAGCCATATTTTAGAGTTATCCAATGAATTAATGGGGGAAAAAATCATCAGGATGTATTGATGAGAGAGATGAAAGAACAGAATTGTCAAAAATGGTTTCTGACCCCTGCGATTGTAGTACCTGAGGCATTCTTCACTCAGATATAGATTTGGAGACATGTCAGATCTTGGGGAAAATGCTGGTTATATTTTAGAAATGTTGGATTTAGAATTCTTTGGGAAATCAAAGTATTTATATCCAGCAGGCAGTTGGATATTCATGTTTGGAGTTCAGAAGAGGAACATGGAGTAGAGAATGGCTTTGACAGTAATCCTTTAAATGCTATTCTTGAAATCATGGGCAAGGACAAGATACTAAGTTTCTGCCTTCAGTCATCTTCTCTTTTTCCTAAGAGAACACTGTACACAAGGGTTGACCAGAGGAAGAACACAAGATGAAGACTGAGAAGGAGAGGCCAGATATTCAGAAGGAGGTCTAGAAGGGAGTGGTGTGAGAGCAGCTCAAGGAGGAAGTCCTTAAGACTTCTTAAGACCTGGATTTGTCAAGCTCGTGGTTCAAGTTCAATTCCACTTTTAACTTCTGATTTCTTAGTCTTGTTTCCTTCTGCTTAGATGGCTTTCAATCTCTTGTTATTCTTTAGTTTTAAATATTGAATTATGGAAGTCCCTCTACCTAGAGAATTTACAAGGACTTCAAAAAGTAGAATGCTGGTTTTGATTAATCTAAATGATATCCAATCGCTGTCAATTTTGCCAGTTAATGGTAATAAACCCATTTCATCTCCTGTTTAAGAAAACAAGGCAAGGAAGGCAATAAAAAATTATGTCGTGCCTCTAACATTGGAATCACTGTGTTAGGAGCTTTATGCACATTATCCTCTGATTATTACCAATCTGTGAAAGAGATATGAGCCCCGCTTTACAGATGAGGAACTTATACTTTTGAGAGGCAGAATAACTTAAGTAGTACAAAGTAGACGTCAGACTTGAATTTGGATTTCTTTGCTTTGTAAGTCCAGCCTCTGCCCAGGGCCCTCACTCAGTGATTTAATGGTGTCATTTTCACTTTACTAAGTATCTATAGAAAAATAAATTTTTAGGACCAATGTCTTTTAGTAGAGTATTCAGCCTCTATATAAATGCAAATTTGACTTTCCAATTGGGATTTGCATGAGCTCTAAATTAACATGAGACCCAAGTAAATACACCCTGTTCATTAAAAGTTATGATGCATTGTTTTTCCCTGAAAGGCATAATTTTCTCAGGAGTGCTCTGGGTCTGAGTTCATTTCCTTTGAGCATCTCCTTCTCAACAGGCTGCAATTTTAGCTCTTCCCTGGGAATGATGATTCAGAGTTCTGAGGTTGTAGCTAAATAAGTGTCAGGCTCACATACTGCAGTATCTGTACTCAGTTTTACCTGACCGAGGGTTGAGGGGAAGCAACAGGACGCAAGACGGCACAACTTTTACATGTACAATCAAGCTGGCAAAGAAGTATCTTTCAATGCCATGGCCAAGACTGGGAATCTTCAGAGACTGCTCAGGTGCTGACGGCTTATCCATTGGAACAATTTTTGCCATTAGCATTAGGCTTCTGCTGCTTCCATGTAGGAAGATGAGCCAGGTAGAACTGGAAACCAGGTTTGTGTTGCGTCTTCCCTCCTACACCTCTTTTTGTTGTTATTGACAGGCTGTATGTTCACACTGATCGGGGAATATCCAAAAATCCCGAAGTCCAGGCCACTCCTTAACACCATTACAATAAAATCTTGAGGAGGGAGGGGAGACACTCAAGTCTCAGTATTATTAATGCTTCATAGGTGAATCCAGTGTGCATCCAAGAGCTGAGACCCACTGTTTTCAAAGTTTTAGGTCTAGGAAAATGGTTTTCAACTCTGGCTGCACATCAGAATACTCTGGACAAGTATGAAAAATACAAACTGCCTGGTCACACCCATGATTTAATTGGTCTGTGGTGGAGCTGAAGCATCAGTAGTTTTAAGTTTTAAGGGACTTTCCAAATAATTCTAATATTCAGCAAAGAGGAGAACCACTGTTCCAGAACTGAGTTTTGAGAAGTGGTCCCCAGGCTATTTCTTATACCTGAAGGTATCTGTGAACACCTTGGGGATCTTATTAAAATACAAATCCACCTCACAACCAGAGATGTTGATTTAGTGGGTATGAGGTAGGGCCTATGATTTTGTCAATTTAATAAGCTCCCATGTGACGCTACTCATTCCCAGACCACTCTGCAAGCAGCCCTGGCCAAGCATCTACCACTAAGCCTTCTGGTGGGCTAAGTGTAGGTTGGCAGATGGTAATACTCACTCCCCTTTGGATGCCTGGCAGGTATCTCTTAGTCACCAAGTACATTGACTTGAGAGTCACAAGTTCTTGAGTTGGTTCTCCAGCTTTGGTCCCATGATTTCTTGCTATGGGATATAGGCTAGGGCAAGAGAGATTATTTACGTCTCCTTAAATGTGAGATCAAGACAATAACAGTACCTACTTCATAGAATAACTGTAAGGATTAATAGAAACACTAATACAAAGTTTTAGCTAAGTGTTTGACACATTCTAAGTACTCAATAAATGGTCACCAATACAGCTGTACATCTGTGACATCCACAGTATATTAGGTTTTTCAGTATATTTTAGCTACAAGACTTTTTTTTTCAAAGATTTTATTTATTTATTTGATAGAGAGAGAGATCACAAGTAGGCAGAGAGAGGGGGAAGCAGACTCCCCACTGAGCAGAGAGCCTGATGTGGGGCTCGATCCCAAGACCCCGAGATCATGACCCGAGCCAAAGGCCATTAACCGAGCCAAAGGCTTTAACCCATTGAGCCACCCAGGCACTCCTACAAGAACTTTCTTAATTATAACTTACATGGAAGCTCCATATATGCAAACTAGATAAAGTTAAATCCATTTTTAAAGCAGAGATGTGTACCCAGCACCTAGAATCCCTCTGCTTCTCCCCTAGCCTTCCAAACAACCTAACCAAGGCAGCAGATGTGCTATCTGCTTTGAATGTACCAAGTCTAGTCCAACCTACTCATTTATAGAAAAACCCATAAGTGACCTACCCAAGGTCATGCAACTGGTGAATGGTAGAGTCCACTTCTGCCCCCTGGCACCTGGTTTTAGTAAGTTCTTTTTAGTCACCAAATGATAGAGGAATTAGAACTAAGGGCAACGATACTAGATCTGTGTTTTTCTGAACAAAAAGAGAGTTTATTATTAACTGAATTTTAATCTTAAAATCAATATATGTTTACAGTAAGAAAAATATTTAAAGACAAAAGGAAAGGGTAAGCCCCCTCCCCATTTTTATGACTTCCATCCCCATTTCTAAAAGCCAACCATTATAAATAGTTACTTCGATGTTTTTCAGAATTTTTAAACATGCATACAGAGTACTAATATATAAAATATATAAAAATAAACAAATATATTCTTTTATACAAATAGAAATAAACCATACCTACTCTTCAATTTCTAACTCTTATTTTACTGTGTTATCTCATTCTATACAATGTATATACCTCTACCTTATCATTTCTCGTGCTTACAAGAGATTCCTTTTTTTTTTTTTTTTAACTTAGCCCATCTTCTTGGGGATGAACACGAGACTGCTTATTGTTTTAGCTGTGGCTATGCTTACGCACTTGACCTAACTACTTCTAGATTCCCAGAAGAAGAAATTTGTAGGGTGAGTACACTCGCACACCCAGTGTTCCTTCAGTTTTGCCACACTGCACTGCAATTTTCTTCCACGGGCCTATGAGTTAATCACCTTTGGGAAAAATAAAGGAACTTCCAGGGCTGAAATGCCAGACTCCGTCCACATTAGATGTTTCATCTTGGTTCAGTTTGTAGAGGCTGAAAGTTCCAGCACTAGCTGGGGGCATTCTGTTCTAAGGACTAAATGGAGCAAATGTTCTACCCTCGATTCCCACTGGGCAACTAAACAGATATTTACAGGCCCAAATTGCTCATGTGTCATTCACCTTCCCCAGCCTCCAGGCAGTCTCTCTTGGCCAACTAGTAACTGCGAAGTCTCTAAAAAGAAAAAAAAAAAGGCAAGCACAAGATGCCATGACTTCCTATTAATAATTCTGTCTGCTCTGGGGGTCGGCCTCAAAATAGAGGTGTCTGAAACATGCACCCTGATCTATGAAATTTCTAGTGGACAAAGTTGCTCAGTGATTTTTCAAATAATATAGCTAGAAAGGGAAAAATGGTTTAAAGCCATGATTAATGCTACCGTGTCCCCAGATGCCTCACTTCCTGAGCTCATCACTGTAAGTAATTACCTGCCTGATCCTGGACAAGTCCTTCTGTTCGGCTCAAGTTAGCCATTGATCATTTATTTAAGAATTGCATACTCCAGGGAAGGTGGAAAAAGTCTCCAAATTAATTTTTTTTGAGCCCACTGTGGTCATGAATAAATATCTCTCATTGAGGCAATCTACATCAGCAACTGCTAGCAGTGAGAATTTGTTTACCACTTCTGACCTGCTCCTCTGAAAATTGGTTTTCTGACCAGTCTAGTCTGTGAGTAGCAGTTTTAAATTGACACATTAAATTTTCAAAATCATATTTGACTTATTGTCTGCTGCTCACGATGTTGCTCAGTGCTCTGGCAGATACACATGCTGGTGCTCCGGTTACAAAACTAGAAGGCTCCCAGTGCTTTTCTGTTGGGAGCCCATGCTGGGACTAGAGCTAATAATTTCCTAAACCGGAGAATGCAGGCATGCGCTGATTTTTGCGCATAGTATGAAAAATAAGCAAAAAAAAAAAAAAAAAGTCCAAGCAGGGTTTTTTTTTTTAGAACTAGTTAATGTTTATTTTCTTTTTTTTTTTTTTAAAGATTTTATTTATTTGTTAGAGAGAGAGAGAGCACAGATAGACAGAGTGGCAGGCAGAGGCAGAGGGAGAAGCAGGCTCCCTGCTGAGCAAGGAGCCCGATGTGGGACTCGATCCCAGGACGCTGGGATCATGACCTGAGCCGAAGGCAGCTGCTTAACCAACTGAGCCACCCAGGCATCCCTAGTTAATGTTTATTTTCACTGGAGCTCCCTAAACGTGACTCTTTACAAGCACTGTATAGTATAAAACTGCTTCTAATAATTTCAAAAATATGTCTAAATATGCAGCCTGAGTCAGAAATGTTGCCAGAAGAAAAAAAGAAACATTCTTCTTTGTAGTGCATGAACCTGTTACGTGTGCGTGTGTGTGTGTGTGCGCACATGTGCACACCTACCTGCTTTCCAAGTGTTAGGCAATTTTAGTGTTGGCATATTCCTGTTAATCTGCAAGAATTTGCTTATTACTAATTGCTCAGTGCTAACAACTCCCTTAGGTTTTAAAACAATCTTTTTTGACAAGGGCTTTGCTGCTACTTAGAAACGTAATTCTATGTCACCATTTAGTAGGCAGGCCAGAAGTGTCCCTGTGTGAGGGCCATTTGGATTGGTTGAAACAGGAAGGAGCCTTGAACCGGAAAGTAGCACTCAGGTACCATGAAAGTTATGTTTAATGCTGAGGAGCCAAGACCAAGATACATTATGTTTTTAAAGTTATAATATTGGAATTTTCCAGCTCAGCCTAGACTTCTACAATCTAGTGGTTATTCAAGCTTGTTCTTTTTTTTTTTTTTTGTCAGAGAGAGAGAGAGAGCAAGCACAGGCAGACAGAGTGGTAGGCAGAGACAGAGGGAGAAGCAGGCTCCCTGCTGAGCAAGGAGCCCGATGTAGGACTCTATCCCAGGATGCTGGGATCATGACCTGAGCCGAAGGCAGCTGCTTAACCAACCGAGCCACCCAGGCGTCCCTCAAGCTTGTTCTTTAATAATTGAGTTGTTTCTCTAGTGTTTGAGGAGACAGTTTTCTATAGTTTCTTTCCTTTAAACTGGATTCTGCAAAGTCACAGACAGAATCCTATTAAGATCCTGTTCCAGGAAAAACAACACAGAAAAAAAAATGTAATTATAGAGTTTCTAAGGGGTAAGAGGCCGGACTTGAGATCTAGGAGGGCTGGGCTACAGCACAGGCATATAGAAGGCTAACAGTATGTCTGTCACTGACTCCTGTTGGACTCTCTCTCTTACCTGAATGTGTTCAAATTGGCCAAACCTTAAATCTCAAGGATGTGATTAATACCCAACATTTATGCAGGCTGTGGAAAGTGCTTTGTGAGCACAGGGGGAAAAGATCAGGACAAAATTTTATTAAAAGGATCACATTATATAGATACAATGGGCATTAGTACCTAAAGTCCTCAGAACCATCCACAGTTTTAAGAAGGCTGATGATTTAGTACAGAATAAGAATTCTCCCATTGTAAAGTTAAATTTTCTCTGACCTCAGAATGATGGATAAGGCAGAGAAATAATGCCTTCCATGCAAACTCTAAAGCCTATCTTTTTTAATGGATATATAGTGACCACTTTTATGAATTAATGTATAAAATTTAGACTAGAATATTGTGTCAATATGGTTAAAAACAACTCCCAGGTCCCAGGAAGGATTACAGTCTGTGCCAAGAGAATCTAAATGTATTACAAATTATGAAACAATGTTACTGGAGGAAGGAAGGGGAAAAGGTGCTGATCTCAGTAACTTTGGTAATGAGTAGCATCTATAAGTCTAAAGACAAAAGGAACTGCACATGAGATCTTCACTCTAGTTGATAAACTTATTTCCCATGAAAATACTGGTTATAAATTCTGATATGACCCTACATGTGTACTCGAACAATTAAGTAAGTGGATGGTGGATAGTGGGAACCGTATTTGTCACTCTTGGAGTAGTAATTTGCAGATAAGCAAAGGGAGGTGAATAGAATGATCCAGAGAGAATGGATTAGAGTTGGAGACATCAGTAAGAACTCATGGTACCTTGATATACATACACATGGTTACAGAAGAAATATTTTTAGATGTGTGTATATATACAGGCTAGTATACACTCATGTATTTGTTCTGTCAGTTGAGAGGGCCTAAAAGAAATAACACCATAGTAGTAATGAGTATACCTCCCACCTAGCTCTTGGTTTCTAATACTATTCTCCAATAAAAGGACCGGGATTTCTCAGAGAAATGGCTGTTATGAGGACTGGGCAGACAGTATTCAAGATGATCCTGAAATATCTTATAGTCCTTTGAAAGTAAGAAAGTATTAAACAAATGAACAAACAAACAAAAAAACAACAACGGGGCGTGTCAGAGCAGCATAGGAACCCACTGAAAGATCCCTCAATGTGCAAAGCCCCAAATTCTAACTGCTTCTTAGAGTTACATTTCTTTGTGAATTCCCATGCCTACACAAGTCATTGAATTTATTTTCTTTTTCTCCTGTTAATCTGTTTCTCATAATTTTGATTCATGGGTCCCAGCGGTTGAACCTAGGAGGCCAGAGGAGGTGTTTTCTTTCTCCCTTACATGGCTCTTTTGTAACTTTGAGAGAGTAGTGATATAAAATGGCTACAAAAGCTGAGATTGAAGGCCCAGGCTGAGTAAGGAGCTGATGATGAGTTGAAAGAAGAGGAACCACTCCTGAAATCCCACTTTTGTTTGGACTCCAAAAAGCTTAGAAGTTAAAACACTAAGCTCAAGTAAAAGACTGGGGTATTCCTCTGGATAAGCATGCATGAGCATCCAACGGTACGGGTGTTTTATGGATGTCATATGTGTTTCCCTGTATAACTTTCACAAGAACCGTGAAATAAAGGCAGTTATTAACATGTTGTGGGAGAGTTAATATGGTCTCAGTGAAGTGAAGTGGCCAGTCTAGGTTCACATAGCTACAAAGAGCCGGGGGGCAGGGGACAGATTAAAATTAGGTCTCTCTGATTCCCAAACCCATCTCTCCCTTCACCCAATCCCTCATGTACAGAGTGGTGAGGTAGATGATGACAAGTCATGGGAGGGGGGCTGGAGAACCAGGAGTGGTTATTGCTGGGGGACAGGCAAGAGTCCTCCTGAGAGCCTACACTGGTGTGGTGGGTATAGGGATGGACTGGAAAAGAAGGAATGGGAAGACTTGTAAAGAAACTAAGGTGATAGGCGACTGGGTGGCTCAGTTGGTTAAATGGCTGCCTTCAGCTCAGGTCATGATCCCAGGGTCCTGGGATCAAATCTCCCTGGGATTGAACCTCACTTTGAGCTTCTTGCTCAGTGGGAAATCTGCTTCTCCCTTTCCCTCTGCCCCTTCCTGCTGCTCATGCTTGCTCTCTCTCAAATAAATAAATAAAATCTTTTAAAAAAAAAGAAAAAGAAAAAGAAACAAAGGTGCTACCTGGGGACTGACTGGCAATAGAGATCCATGACTACCATAAAATATTGCAACCTTTTCACAATAAGTTGTATTTTTTACAGGGGCCTCTAGAGATGTGAAAAGTACTTTTAGGCAACAAGTGGTTCAAAAGGTGGTTGGTCCTAAAGCCAGTGGGTACCAAGACATCTATCTCTAAGAGAGGCAGCATGGACCAGTGATATTTAGCCATTGTAAGGTCTTCCTCTGACCCATGGCTAAGCCAACGTTGTACTCATTCCATCCCCACTACTACCTCTGATGTTCACCACACAGATGGATATGAAGTGCGAGGAGTTTCACTGTCCGTGAAATCAGCCCTTAGCATTTCAGTGCTTCTGAGGACGAGGATGGGAGAGTTTCTACTTCTCTTTTTTTTTTTTTCCTAGAGGACAAGTGTATGCCAAATTTTAATTCCTCCCAAATAAATCAAGGAAATTAATTCTAATTCTTCCCAAATAAATCAAGGAAAGAGTAATTTGTTTCAAAATATCCTTCAGTACCAAAGGCTACCATTTATCCCTTCTCATTCCAGCTGAGGTGATTAATGTTCACACTGGTGCTATGTAAAAGATGAAGCTTACTGTGTGTTCTCCAGCCATTTATGTTAGTTGCAGGCTCTCATTTGTATGAAAAGATTCATAAAAGTATCAAGAGACACTTTATACTGAACTAAAAACTATTGGCCTGGGTGTTTCAGGGCTCCTGTTAAGAAAAGAACAACTATTAAAATGTATTATTCAATTAAACATGGAAATCTATATCTATTTCCAAATTTGGGAGTAGAGGCAAATGTGCTACCAGTTAGGACTGGTCCATTAAATCTGATAGTTGTAGCATATTGTATATTAGGTGAAGCTGGGCAAGGGAACAAGAAGTAGAGAGAGAGAGACTAATGATGGAGTTTAGGACACACTCCCCCCAAAGATGGCACCTTAGCATATTAAATAATTTAAGCTGAAGGAGCTTTAAAAAAACTACAGAAGCAGGAAGGTCACTCTGACCTTCTCCTCACCCTCTTCCTTCAACCAGGGCATTAAAAGCTCATGTGAGAGGCGCCCTCCCTATACCAGGAGGAAAGGAGTGTCCTTATCTCCAAAGATGGAGAGATACCAGGTAGGAAAAATCCTAACAAACAGGCCTTTTAAGTTTCCCCCAATTTACTATGATTACCTCATACTCCTTAACCAATCATCTTTCTCCGTGACTGTTGACTCTGTATCAAACCTAGCATAATGATACACAGGTCTGTTTCTTTGAGTCTTCATTTCCTTATGAAGGCCTTATATCATTTAAGACTTATATTAAATAAACTTGTATGGTTTTCTCCTGTTAATCTTTGTTAATTTTGATACCCAGCCAAGGACTCTAAGAGGCTCAAGGAAAACATTTCCCCCCTTAACTAACAAAAGGTAGTAGAGAAATTCTGACCTGTTCTGTCTCCCTATTTCCTGATAGGTAAAAATAATTCTAGTTAGGTAAGAAGCCATTTCAGATTCTTTTTTTTTTTAAAGATTTTATTTATTTATTTGAGAGAGTCAGAGACTGAACAGGAGGGAGAGAGAACACTGATCTCAGAGCCACACACAGGCTGGATCCCATGACCCCAAGATCATGACCTGAGCCAAAATCAAGAGCCAGATTCTTAACCGACTGAGCCAACCAGGTGCCCCAGCCTTCTAGATTTCTAATACTTTCTTAAACTAGTCAATGAACTTTCAGAAAAGGCCAGTCATCCATTTAGAAAGCCACCTGCAGATACTTGCTTCAAGAAGATAGTGATGTGCCAAAGGAGAGAACCAGAAATAGAGGCCAGAATGAGAGCTTCTTAATTGAGAGCTGATTTCCTAGGTTCAATTTTTTTCCTCTTCGAGGAAACATGAGCCAATGAAATCTATTCTCTAAATCATCGGTGCTGCTTGTGGTTTAGGCTTCCACTTACACTCTCTGTTCATCACTGTGTTTGAGGGGTTTTGAACTCACTTACACTCCCTGTTTTAATGTAAATTTGTCAAGGCAAGGCATCCACCAAGTTCAGAATCATCTGGCACAGAGTCTTGGCCTCCTGGTCCTGAGTACATTCAATCATGCTGGCTGCTACTCTCTGCTTCCTGGCTTGGCCAGAGCTTTATAGAACACATATTACATAAGAATGGAAAATTGCTAGGAGGAAGGAAAATAGATTGCATTATTTTCAAAACCTCTAACCAAGAGACTTGTTTGCTGTCTAAATAAACCAGCCTGCTCTGACACACCTAAAAATTTGGCATTTGGATGTATAATATAGAGGCCAACAGCTACTGCTGCCAGAATCTGTCAAGTATGAGGGATGGACTTCCCCCAGGCCAAGGTATCTGGCATGTTGTAGGTTCTCAATAAATATCAAATGAAAACTGGATCTGACCATCATTTCTGGAGAATAGTCCCACTTGGCCAGGGATGGGGTGGTATCAACATTTAGCAGATATGCCTGAAAAATCCTCAAGATGAGAACTTTTGAGGTCAGAGTGGTCATTGTTCATTCTCTCAAAAATTGTCCCGCTGGAGCAGTTTCGTCTCTTGGTTCAATTTGGTTTGGTTTGTTAAATGGGTGTTGAGTACCCATATGGCCAAGCTGCTATTCCAGGAACTAGAAGACATAGAGGGTAATGACACATCCTTTGCCCTTGAGAATTTCCAAGTCTGTGACCCAAATATATTGATAAGTAGTATATTTATTAAGACATTACCTGAGCTCAGGTTTTCTGTGTGAGACACCATGGAAACTAGAGCAGAAAGCAAATTCTTCTAGGGTCCCGAGGTTACAGAACATGAACAAGGGCCACTTTAACACTAACGTATCTTGTGCCGTGCCTGAGTGAAGGAGATCAGCTATCGATGCTGGAGAATTTTAGAAAAGGAGAAATTGAGGGTGCTTCTGTGATTCTGGGATTTTCCCACCATCATTTAATGACACTGAAAGCTATCCCACTAGGAGAGGAAAGAAGGAAGGAAGGGGGGAAGTAGGAAGAGATGAAGAATTACCTCCATCCTTTTCCAGTTACCAGCCATCTTGCTCCTTCTCACTTCAGCCAAGTTTCTTACTTTTTTTGATGATTCAAGTTTTTATTTAAATTCAAATTAACATGTAGTTGATATTAGTTTTAGGAGTAGAATTTATCCGTTCATCACTTATATATAATACCCAGTGCTCTTCACAAGTGCCCTCCTTTATCTCCATCACCCGTTTAGCCCATCCCCCTGTAACCCTCAGTTTCTTCTCTACACTTAAGAGTCTCTCCTATATTTCGATTCCCTCTCTTCCTTCCCCATGTTCATCTGTTTTGTTTCCTAAATTCCACATATAAGTGAAATCATATCTTTCTCTGACTTATTTCACCTAGCATAGTATACTCTAGCTTCATCCATGTCATTGCAAGTGGCAAGATTTCATTCTTTTTTTATCAGCCAGATTTTTGGATAAGTGGTCTTTGTTGTGTCAGCTTCCATCTTTCCACAAAACCACTCTTGCTAAGGTCAATAGTGATCTCCACATTGCTAAATCCTATCTTTTTCTCATGTTCCATTGTACCTGAGCCCTTAGCAACAATTAACATGGGCCATCATTCTTTTTTCTTTTATGTGGTAGTTTCAAAATATGAGTTTGACATTTGTTCACACTCCTCCCATGGAGAGTGGGGTCTGTGTCCCCTTCCCTTGAATTGGATTGCCCTTATGACTGCTTCAACCAGTGAACTATCACATGAGTTAGACTGTTGACTTCAAGACTAGGTTTCAATAGGCTGGGCAGTTTTGCCTTGTTCCCTGGGGGGAACCAACTATAATTTACAAAGTTCAGCTGCCTGAGATCACCATGTCGGAAAGGCCCTGTATAGACAGACACTCCAGCGGGCAGTCCCAGCTGAATCCCCAGCTCTCAACCGTGGATATCCAGCTCCCTTGAGCTTCAAGATATTCAAGATATCTACAACCCTAGCTGACATCTGGTTATATCCACTAGAGAGAACCCCCCCCACACACTCCCAGTGGGAACTACCAGGCAAGACCTTTGTAAATTCCCAATCCACAAAATGATGAGCAAGCCAAAATGGTTGATGCAGCAATAGTAATTGAAATTCCCTGGCTTGCATGAGAATCCATTTTCCTGCATTGCCTACTCAACCCTTATTCCCCTATGTCAGCTCATCCATTCCCATGCACTGACAGCATGGGGATAGCCTTGGGATCAGATGCTTTCTTCTGACCTCCAGTTCCATGGATATTCAAAGCAGAGACCTCAAAGACTCAGTACTGCTTTCTTTGGGTCCTTGGCCACACCCCATTTCCTTCCACCCCAGCACCTCCACGTATGCTGTTTCCTTTCCTGGAATGCTCTCCATTCTCCTTCCTTAACTCCTTCTCAACCCTCAGATCAGAGATGATCATGTCTCGAGAAATGGCTCACTCTCAGAAAAACCACCCCTAAGATCAAGTTTTCTTGCTTTATGTTCTCGTGCATTTAACTCCATTTTTAATGTGTTTTTTTTTTTAAGATTTTATTTATTTATTTGACAGACAGAGACCACAAATAGGCAGAGAGGCAGGCAGAGAGAGAGGAAGGGAAGCAGGCTCCCTGCTGAGCAGAGAGCCAGATGCGGGGCTCGATCCCAGGAGTCTGGGATCATGACCTGAGCTGAAGACAGAGGCTTTAACCCACTGAGCCACCCAGGTGCCCCTTAACTCCATTTTTAAAAGGACATTTATTGATGCTATATTTCCTTTTCAAGATAAAGTCTGACCACAGTACTGTATGTACATCAGGGCTGGCATCTGAATTTTGCTCACTGTTTTCTCTCTGATGCGAGCACAGGGCCTAACTCAGAGTCACTCAATTATTACTCATTCATTCATTCCACCCTCCATTCTAGTCCCATTTCATCCATTCATTCATTTGTTCAGTTATTTTCTCATTCAGTAAATATTAATCATAATATAGGCTGCCACTAATTAAACTCCATTATGTGCCAAGCCCGAGCTAAGGACTTCATAAATGCCATTTCATTAATTCCTCATGCTAACACTGTGAGGAAGGTATGTAATAATATCCTTCCTCTTTTTATGACTGAGAGAAGGCACAGAGAAAGCAAGGGCTTTTTCAAGTCTCATGTTCTTGATATGCTCCTAAAAGAAGTAGCAAGAACAAGATGTCCTGGTGGTGAAGGGTTAAGACTGAAGTCAGTAGTCACCTCTTTCCTCATCTTGTTGGTGGAAAGCAAAATATGGATTACAGCTACTGTCCCCACTGATAAATTTTTAAATGTAGGAGAGCTGGCGGGGCCAGAGAGCCATGTGTCCCAACTCTTCCCTCCCAGCTCCCATCCCAGCATCTCACCCATCATCCTACCTAGATTCTGTTTCCACCTGCCGCGTTGGCATCCTAGTTGGGTCTCTAGCTGTTGCGAGGGGAACAGGATCTTTTTCAAGGCTCTAGCCTGCCTCTGCAGGAGTTTTAGGGATTCATGGGGGAAAGGAATCTATCTGGGGAGTAGCCGAGCCATCCTTTTGGCAGATATGTCTGCTCATTACTTGGTGAGCAGAATGAGTTCCGCATCCACTCTGTCAGTCTGGATAAACAGGAACTGCAGAAAGAGCGGCTACAGCAGCCCTGCCTGCCTGGTAACCAACTGCAGTGTGGAATACTTCATTACCTTTCGTTTTCACACCTATTCTGAACCTAATTATCGTTGTTGCCTCCAACTGCTCAGGGTTGAACCAGCTGACAACTTATTATGGTTGCATCAGCCTTCTCTGTCACCTAAAGACATGTGTCAGTTGTGGCCTCCTAGAGCGTAAGGGGTTAGTAATGAGCAGGAGATGAGTGAGGCTGAGCAAAGAGACGTGGCCCCTGATGATGAAGTTCGATGCGTTAGAAATGTTGCTTTCCTACTGTGAATTCTGATACACTTTCCCAAAGGGGAGCATGGACTCTGAGAAAAAGTTCTGGACAAATGGAACGAAGAGAAGGATCTCCCTGGAATGCAGGGCTTGGCATTTACTCTCATATGCACAACTTCATTGGACTATTAACCCCTTACTGAAAGGTCTGTTCCTTTATGGTGCCAGACCTAGGTAACTTGCAGAGGGGTCAGCCCTTTCTTTACAGAGCCAGCTGCTATGCAAGCAGCTCTGAACAAATCACTCATATGAAAATTATATTACTCATGTCCCAAATAGGGACCCTTTCTGAGACTACAAGCGAGCAGTAGGCACTAACCGATCTGTAAAAGGTGTAGACGGGGACTCCCCTGGACAAACTAACACAATGACACAGTGGACACGTTGATATCTGCCCCCAGGAAGAATCAAAGAGAAAAACCCCTGTTAGCAATCCCTAGATCTAAGAGTAAAGGGGGACTGTGTGACATAAAATGTGGAACTTGGGCTGCACTTGACCATGCACATTAGCTGCCTTCAAGTCAGAGCCACTGCCGAGATCCCAGGGTTTCCAGTGCAGTCAGATGGGAGGAGAGGATGGCAGTGGGTAACAGAGTCAGCTGGGAGGATATGAAGAGCTGCGGCTTGCTGCTGGTGAAGAGAGCAGGCCAAAGGGAAAGCTGGTTAAGAAATGTGGCCCAGTCACAAAGGATTCACTGAACAATAAGAAGAACAGTCCTCAAGTTTTCCCAACAGTGGCCAACCTGAGACTGTAGCTTCTTCTTATCCTTTCCCATCCAGGTTGCTGGATTGCTGAGTTTATAATGAAGTTTATGTCATCCAGCCCTCCAAGTTAAGATTTGGGTGGAGGATTCTAAAAGCAAGTAATAGTCCAGTATGTAAGACCAAAGAGATTGTGCCCAGTTTGTTTAAGGACAAACATTTAGCTTAGAGAAGCAATTCAAGATAAGAAAGCAAAAAGCTGCAGAGCTCCGTAGAACCTATGACAAAAAGGAGAGTATTATTCTCTAGCTTCCTAGAAAGGGTGTGCTCTTGAAACACACAGAAATATGTCAATTTTACACAAGCAGGTCCTTAATAAGCTCAGTAAAATACGTTACCTGCAAAAAAAAAAAAATGGATGAGGCATCAATAAACAATAATATTTAACATTTATTGAGCACTTACTCTGTACCAAGTGCCATTCAAAACATTTTACATGTATTTTCACATATAGACACAATATAGAAGAAATAAAAGGAAACGGAATGAATTTCAACAAAAACAAAATTGCAATGGCAAAATTTGAACCCATAGGAGAAATACCAAAGGACTGATTTGATACCTGAAAAACTCACCTTTGGTATAAAAAGAATTTGTTTCAAAACACATAGGTAGAAGGCAAAAGGATGACAGTTGTTAAACACAGTAATTACATAAAGCAAAGGCTAACGAAAACACAAGGCGGGAAAATGACAGAAAGACAGTAGGTGACTTGCACGCTTTTCTTTGCATTTGACAGGCTCAGGGATAAAAGTAAATGAGTAATTAGAGAGTCTGAGAAATAAAATTTTAAGGTTAATTTAATAAGCATATACCTAACTTTGTACTCTGTAAAGAATATCCCTTTTTTTATTCAAGTTCCAATAAAGCACATACAAAAAAAAAAAACAAACCCGTATATATTGAGCCATAAACACAATTCTAAATGATTCTAAAAAAATCGGAAATCAAATAGAATATACCTTTTAACGTCAAGCTATAATTTTCTACCTTGAAATCGTATTAAAAATTAATAACAAACACATATTTTACAAATCTAATAATTTGGAAAATGCAGATATAATTAAATCTTGGTCAAAGAAAAAAGCAAATATATGTGTAGGTTAATATATATATTAGAAATTATATATATGCATATGTAATTTAAAAATTAACAATTAGAATATTAAGAATGGGAATTTATAGCCTAAGGTAAACTCAAAGGCAAATTCTTATCCTTAAATGCTTTTATTTTTAAAACAAAAATAAGTCAAATACAAAGCACAATGAATTAGGTAAGAAAAACAAATAAACACTAGGATGCAGGAAGTAGAAAGTAATATAGATAAAAGAAAAAATGATTTTGGTATTAAGAATAAGACATCTCAAACCTCAAAGAGAGTAATAAATATCATACCATCTGAACTAGTATAGAATGTAGGTAAAGAACAAAATTTCCTCAGTTGATTTTATGGGTTTAAAACCTGATACTAAAACCTGAGGGTAGGATAGATAAATTAAAATAATATATTAGTGATTTAAATCCTATATTTATATACCAAAATGATACTATTGTGATTTATTCCAGAAGCATAAAAGTAGTTAATATTAAGAATCTATTAATAAAATCTCTCATGTTAATAGTCAGAGGAAAAGCATGATTTGTTATAAAATATGCAACTCAATATTCATGTCTGTTAGACATGTTTAGTAACTTGAGACTATAAATCCAGATTTCCTCTACAGTAACATGTAGACTTTTTACCTGAAATATGTAACTCACATTACATTAATGTCAGAATGACAGCACTATCTCCATTGAAGTCATGAATAAGGTAGAATATGCCCTGTCTCACCTATTTAGAAAGTGATCTAGGGAGAAAATATTTGCTGTACATAGAGGGAGAAAATGAAAGACATACCTGATAAAGGGCTTATTCAAAATACATAAAGGACTCTTAAAATTCAACAACATGCAAATGAGATATCCAATTTAAAAATAGGCAAAAGATCTGACTAGACACCTCAACAAAGATGGTATACAGATGGTAAATAATAAGCATATGAAAAGATGTTCATCATCATCCATCATTAGGGAATTGCAAATTAAAACAATCTATTACTACATACCTAGTCAAGTGACTAAAATCCAAAATATTGACAACACAAAATGCCTATGATGATGTGAAGCAATGGGCACCCTCATTCATTGTTGATGGAAATGCAAAATGGAAGACAGCTTGGCAGTTTCTTATGAACGTAAACATGCTATTACCATATAATCCAGCGATCATGATTCTTGGTATTTACCCCAAAGGTTGAAAACCTATGTCCACACACAACCTACACACAGATAGTAATAGCAGCTTTATTCATAGTTGCCCAAATTTGGAACGAGCTAACACATCCTTCAGTAGCTTAATGGATAAACTATAGTATATCCAGACAATGAAATATTATTCAGTGCTAAAAATAAAATCTATCAAGCCACAAAACAAATAAAAGAACATGGAGGAAACTCAAAGCCATATAGCTAAGTAAAAGGAGCCAATCTGAAAGGCTACGTGCTTCACTCATGATAGTCTAGGAAGAACAAAACTGTAGAGCTAGGAAGAAGATCAGTGGTGGCCAGGGGTTCAGGAAAAGGAGTGATGAAGGAATAGGTAGAGCACAGGGGAATTTTAGGGAAAGAAACTATTCTAGATGATACTATAATGGTGGTTACGTGGCATTATATGTTTGCCAAAACTCTTGGAATATAAGCACAAAGAGTGAACTTTAATATAAACCATGGACTTCAGTTGATAATGATGTGTTAATGTTGGTTCACTGACTGTAACAAACGTATTACGCCGATACAGGATGTTGATGGCTGAGGAGGGTGGGGCGCAGGAGTATGGGAGGACTCTACTTTCTAGTAAATTTTTCTGTGAATCTAAAATTGCCTTTAAAAATAAAGTCTAGGGGTTCCAGGGTGGCCCAGTCAGTTTAACATCCTACTCTTTTTTTGTTAATTAACATATAATGTATTATTTGCTTCAGGGGTACAGGTCTGTGAATCATCAGTCTTACACAATTCACAGCTCTCACCATAGCACATACCCTCCCCAATGTCTGTAACCCAGCCACCCTATCCTGTTCACCCCCACCCCCTCAGGAACCCTCAGTTTGTTTCCTGAGATTAAGAGTCTCTAATGGTTTGTCTCCCTCCCAATAGTTCATTTTTGCCCTTCTTCCTTGCCTTTGGTGATATTTCTAGGAATAATTTGCTGTGGCTGAGGTTGAAAAGGTTGCTGCCTGTGTTCTCCTCCAGGATTTTGATGGATTCCTGTCTCATATTGAGGTCTTTCATCCATTTTGAGTCTATTTTCATGTGTGGTGTAAGGAAATGGTCCAGTTTCATTCTTCTGCATGTGGCTGTCCAATTTTCCCAACACTATTTGTTGAAGAGACTGTCTTTTTTCCATTGGGCATTCTTTCCTGCTTTGTCGAAGATCAGTTGACCATAGAGTTAAAGGTCTATTTTTAGGCTCTCTATTCTGTTCCATTGATCTATGTGCCTGTTTTTGTGCCTGTACCTTACTGTCTTGATGATGACAGCTTTGTAATAGAGCTTGGAGTCTACAATTGTAATGCTGCCAACTTTGGTTTTCTTTTTCAATATTCCTCTGGCTATTTGGGGTCTTTTCTGGTTCCATGTAAGTTTTGGGATTATTTATTCCATTTCTTTGAAAAAAAATTGATGGTATTTTGAAAGGGATTGCACTAAATGTGTAGATAACTTTAGGTAGCATAGACATTTTCATAGTATTTTTTTCTTCCAATCCATGAGCATGGAACATTTTTCCATTTCTTTGTGTATTCCTCAATTTCTTTCATGAATACTTTATAATTTTCCGAGTACAGGTCCTTTGCCTCTTTGGTTAGGTTTATTACTAGGTATTTTATGGTTTGGGTGCAATTGTAAATGGGATCCACTCCTTAATTTCCCTTTCTTCTGTCTTGCTGTTGGTGTAGAGAAATAGCATCCCGCTCTTGATTTAGGCTCAGTTCATGATCTCAGGGTCATGCTTCCAACCTGCACTCAGCACAGTCTGCTCAGGATTCTTCCTCCCTCTCCCCCTGCCCCTCCCCTTCTCATGCGTGTGTGCTTGCTCTCTCTCTTGCTCAATGAATAAATAAAATCTTTTAAAAAAATAATAAAATCTATTAATTTAAGGGAAAAAACAAAAGCAATCCTAGACATTCTAATGTGATGAGGTTTGAAGAATCTAATAGTCAACATCATAAAGGGGGCTTCAAAATTGCCCTTTTTTGTAAATGGTGATAGTATTTCTAAAAGCCCCAAAAAATTAAACTGAAAAAAAAAGGAAATCAATAGGACTACAGTAAGTTTATGGGTAATAAAATAAATATACAGATATCCCTTTACTATATAATACTAAAAACTAATAAGAAAATGCTAAAAATACTGAAATATCTATAAATAACCTTATCAAACATATTTATGTACAACCTACATAATTTTTTAAACTTCTAAAGGAAAAAAATAAACTTCTAAAGGCAGAGAAACATATTTCAAAAAAATTAAGTAAATAAAATTTAATTCACTAGATGGAAAGGTTTAAGATATTGAAGATGACTATTCTGTATAATCTTTTTTTTTTTTTAAGATTTTATTTATTTATTTGACAGACAGAGATCGCAAGTAGGCAGAGAGGCAGAGAGAGAGAGGAGGAAGCAGGCTGTCTGCAGAGCGGAGAGCCCGATGCGGGGCTCGATCCCACGACCCTGGGATCATGACCCAAGCCGAAGGCAGCGGCCCTAACCCACTGAGCCACCCAGGCGCCCCTATTCTGTATAATCTTAAAATTAAGTTTAATATCAAAATTCCATTGGGACATTTTAAAACATGAAACAAGGGTAGTCCAATTCATCTGGGAAAATAGAATTTTAAAAATGAGTATAGTCAAGTATATCTTATAAAAAAAAGATAAAAAGGAAATGTAATAGGCCAGGGATATTTTGTTCTATAACATATTAAATAAAGTTTATCAAGTGACAATAAATAAAAAATCAAACAATAAATCAAATGGTATGATATGAGCATGATGGTGGACCAAATAATAAAATAAAATGGAAATTTTAGAACAGACCCAAGGATAAAAATATATTTTGTACATGATATATGTAGTATTGCAAATCAACTATAAAAATGGATTGTTCAATAAATGATACTTAGATACCTGGTTAATCATTTGGAACAGTTATATCTATCAATTCCTCATTTTATATACTAAGCAAGACACACATACAGTATTTTCATCTAAATCTTTTATTTTTTTATTATAGTTAGCCATTGTATCATACATAATTAGTTCTTGATGTAGTGTTCAATGATTCATTAGTTAAGTATAACACCCAGTGCTCACTCATCACAGCATATGCCCTCCTCAATACCCATCACTCTGTTGCCTCTCACTTCTCTCCCCTCTGAAACCCCCAGATTGTTTCTCATGGTCCATAGTCTCTCATGGTTCATCTTCTTCTCTGATTTCTCCACTTTTGCATTTCCTTCTCTTCCTCTGTGGTCCTCTGTGCTGTTGTTTGTGTTCCACATATGAGTGAAAGCATATGATAATTGTCCTTCTCTGCTTCAACAATGTATTGAAGGGATTATTCACCAGGACCAAATGGGTTTTATGCCTGGGATGCAAGGGTGGTTCAACATTAGCAAATCAATCAACGTGGTAGAAGACATCAGTATAAGAAAAGGCAAGGACAATATGATCCTCTCAAGTGATGCAGAAAAAACATTTGACAAAATAAAACACCCATTCCTGATTAAAACTCTTCAGAGTATAAGGATAGAGGGAACATTTCTCAATATCATAAAAACCATCTATGAAAAGCCCACAGCAAATATCATTATCAATGGGGAAAAGCTGAGAGCTTTTCCCTTAAGATCAGGAACATTAGAGTGATGTCCACTCTCACCAGTATTGTTCAACATAGTGCTAGAAGTCCTAGCCTCAGCAATCAAACAACAAAAAGAAAAGGCATCCAAATTGGCAAAGAAGAAGTCAAACTCTCCCTCTTTGCACATGACATGATACTTTATGTGGAAAACTCAAAAGACTCCATCCCCAGGATACTAGAACTCATACAGCAATTCAGCAATGTGGCAAGATACTAAATCAATGCAGATAAATCAGTTGCTTTTCTACACACTAACAATGTAGCTGTAGAAAGAGAAATTAAGGAATCAATTCCATTCACAATAGCAACAAAAACCATAAGATACAGTGTTTTTAAAGTTAAATGTAAGAAAAAAACCGTAACAACCACAGGTTAATTGGAAAAATGGAGCCCAGGAAAAGATTAGTGTATCTTCTGTACACTAATAAACTCCATATACCGTTGACTTTTGAACAATGTGGAAGTTAGGGGTGCCAAACCCTTGCACAGCTGAAAATCCTTGTATAACTTTTGACTCTCCAAAAGTTAACTACTAATAACCTACTGTTGACAACAAGTCTTACTGATAACATAAATGGACAATTAACATATATTTTTACATTATGTGTATTGGAGACTGTATCTTTACAATAAAGTAAGCTAGAGAAAAAATGTTAAAATAATAGGGAAGGGAAATACATTTACAGTACAAAACTGTACTTATTGATAAAATCCACATATAAGTAAAGCCATACTATCCAAACTTGTATTGTTCAAGAGCCAGTTGTCTATAACTAAAAAGAAAACAGTAAAATTGGGAAATAGTTGCAATATATATGGACAACAAAGTATTGATACATTTTTTATTTAAATTCAGTTAGTCAATATTTTGAAGGAATGATAAATTTAACATATAATAAACTCGTATACTTTAATACTCGTATACTTTAATATGTAAGCAAATCCTATTAGGAAATAGCATTAATTTTTTTTAATCATAAAAAATGTAAAAAAAAAGTATAGTACACAGTGCTGGTGTGTAGAGGAAATAGATCTAATGTTTCTGCAAGGCAGTTTATCAATACATGTAAAAATCTTTAAAAATGCATAGGCTTTAACCAGATAATTTCTTCCTAGGGTTTTCCCATAAAGACATTCTGATTTATTGTAGTGAAATGCAAGAAAGTTTTTACACCCAGCAATATGGGATTTATTAAACAAATAGTGATATGTCCATACATGAAATATTTTCAGCTTCTGAAAATCAAAACAAAAAATATTTATGTTTGAGAAACTATACCTATAGTATATTGCTAGTAAAAAATAAGAAGAAAAAAGCCTAATTGGAAATAGTACAAAAATATGGAAAGTAAAAGTTCAATTGTGTGGTGGCAAGGGAAGAAAAGGTGTGTGTGTTGTGTGTGTGAATGTGTGTATGTATGTGTACTTGTAGAATCATTATTTCTGAGAAATGAGATCATGGTTAGTTTTCATTCTCTTCTTTATACTTGTGTTTATACTTGTGTTTATTTTTTCTCCCAATTTTTACATTTCATAATTAGAAAAGAAACACAATAAACAGGACATAAGTAAGTTGAACAAGCCAAGCAAAAGGCTAGGGGTCCCGCAGTCACATGGAGTGAGTCACATGACTCAGAGGTAAGCAAGTTCCGAGGGCAACACAGACAGCAAGTGAGGCTGGGAATGTGGCAGAATTCCTTGCATTCTAGATGACTTTCAGACTTGGCTGGAACATAGCAGGAGAGAAAAGTCTGTTGACCAAAAAAATAGTAACAAAACTGGCCCAGACCCAGGTGCCTTGGTCCTACCAAGGTGATGGGGGACACACATGTGGGTGATAAGGACACAATAAAACAAACCATAAGTTTGGCACTTGCAACCAGAAGATAGCATTGAGTATTGCTTGTATAACTATATTTGTTTTTATTTGCTTGTTAAAAATTTGAGTTCTGAAACCAAATTGCTTTTGTATTTTGAAGATGACTTTTATGGAGTCAAGCAAAGTCAGACTTTGATTCTCCTCTTTCGTCCCTTGTCCAATTTTTCCCAAACATATTTTCTGCCTACTTCCCTATCCCTTTGTTCAACACGTTCTTCCTCTGCCCCTCTCAGAATACTAATATAATGGAAAGTTATGGACACACACACAATCACCATCACACACATGTGTACTCTCATAACACATCACACTCACACGTTTACACGCCATTTATACTCATAAAGCTCTGTTTCTTAGTTTTGCTTCCAATAGTGAGCATAGTGTCTTTTGTTCATTCGCTCATTCAGCCAGTGTTTATTTAATCTGTACTTTGTGCCAGAACTGTGCTGGTACTTAAGAGAGAATAATGAATGCAGGCAAATCCAGTCCTCCAGCTCCTGGAGTTTGTTATAGTCCACTGCAGCAGGAGAAACAAACAATCAAATAATTGTACTGACAAATAAAAACTCACCCTTATTTGGGCGTTCATTCTAGAACATTTGGCATGTGCTCCTTTCCTAAGAGCTGGCAGCATGGAAAGGTAAAACAAGCATGAGCACTGTCCCTGAAGAGCTTATAAGTTGCAGAAGAACCAGGATGTGAATATTTGGGAGAATTTCCTAAGGATTTTTCTAAGGAGAATTTCCTAAGCCTCATACCTGTGAGCACCTGTGCTAGGTGCTAGGTGCTCACAGGTACGAGGCTATTGGCTCTTCACAGCACTTGAATTTAGGCATGTCCAGCTCAAAAGCACATATATAGCCAAATTGCAACACGCATTTTTCCTCGTGAAGGAGTTAAAATACAAGTAGCACAATACAGAATGTGACATAAGGACATTAATTAGCTATAATGGTGAGCAGTCACTATGTGCCATGAATAATGTGGTCTGCCAGCAGAACCCGACTCTAAGTAAAGAGCATGATACCCCCTGCCCCATTCAGGACTGTAGAAGTAGGGAGGCCTCACTGTGGTCATGACCTTTGTGATTCTTCTCTGTCTATACCCACCTGCAACAACCCCGGGGAGCTAGAAACTGCTTGGACATACACACTTTCCATTGATTTCGCCCAAGCTTGAATAAGCGGAAATGAAACCAATTGCTAATGAGAGATGCAAAGCACAAATAGCACTTTACTGAAGAATAATGATGAAGCGCATTTGGCCATATGTCAGCGAGCTTAAAGGGAAGAGGCTGACTATGGTTATTCCCATCTACATTCCCCTCAAAGAGTTCCGTAAAACTCTTTCCATTTGCAGAATTAAACTATAGTTTGCATGTAAACAAGACCTTAATGTTTCCTGGAAGATCCCCACATTTTAAAATATCAGCCTTGAAAACAGAGCCAGACATCAGTGCCTACAAATGCTGTGAATTGTAATCCATGTATCTTAAGACATTAAAACCTCCTCGCTTTCTTGGAAGAACATGCATCAATTAACATCTCTATTGAATATGCAAGACTGTGTCAAACCACAGATACTGTGTAGGAGGTGGTGTAGACCTGCTGCTTTTAGCTCTTGGACCACATTTCTAGGCCAAAAATGATTTACCTAGAGATGTCTTGATAGAAAGGGCAACAAGAATTGTTCCTGGGAAGATATATTGAGCTATATGGAACTCAGGAAAAAATGTTGACTTAAAACTACATACAATAAAATGCACCGAGTCAGAACTGTTTAATTCGCATGTGACCAAGCCTGCCAAAATCTTAAGTCAAAGTGGCTTAATCCCCACAAGGGTGTTGCCTCGTGTAATTGAAAATCCTAGGGCTTCTACTAGAGCTCGAAGTAGGGTCTCAGGCACGTTGTCAGATTCTGTTTCATAGGTGTCTGCCATCCTGTCTCATGCCTCTAGCAAGTCCAGGTTTATGTTTTCCTGAATTTAAGTCCAGACAAAGTGAGAACTCCTTTGCTCCTAACAGCTCCAATTAAAGCCAGAGGATTACAGCTCTTTGGCTTGGAGTGGGTTACATGCCTTTCCAGAAACCAATTACTATGGAGCTCGTCAGTTCCATCCTCACCCCACAAACCAGGGAACAGGATCATTGGAGAACTAGTACCAGAAAGGAGAGGAATGGATACTGGACAGGAAAAATCAAAGCATGTTTGCAAAAACTCTGGAGGGGGCTTTAATCCCTTCTCATGTGAAGTGGTGATATGATGCTATCAACATAATCACTATTGCTTATTAAATACCTACTATATTTCAAGTTCTCTTATCACAACACCGTGAGATAGGTGCTGTTATGCCCATCTTACTAATGATGAAACCGGAGCTCTAAAAGGTTAAGGGAATGGCTAGGACTATCCAGCTAGTAAGTGGGGAAGTCAGGATTTTCACTCAGGTCTACCTCAGGAACCAGCTTTGTCCATTGTGCCTGTCTCTAGGTCAGTGTTCTCTACTTCTGATTTGTTGGAAAAAATGGTGCCTGCATGCATGTGCATGTATCTATCAATCTTGAGAAATGTGAAACTGATGGAAGAGGAGGTAAAGGATGAGGGGAAGAGGATGCTTTCAGAGTGGGCACACTGGTGGAGACACCCCACCAGCAGCAAACTTCGCATCTCAGGAAAAGCCCAGGCCCGTTTGTGCAGGGGAGGTCCTATCTAGGGAGGCTGAGGGAAGTGGGTAGGCAGTTT
This sequence comes from Taxidea taxus jeffersonii, assembly GCA_003697995.1. Lineage (NCBI taxonomy): Eukaryota > Metazoa > Chordata > Mammalia > Carnivora > Mustelidae > Taxidea > Taxidea taxus. The sequence continues at coordinate 69,059 of ML111674.1, forward strand.
TTTAACCATTGCGTATTTCTATGGCTTTGTTTTCCTTGTCAAGTTCCCAGCAGCTGCGGGACTTATTAAGACAGAATAATGTTGCATATTCATCAGATGACTTGTTAATCATCTGCCGAGCCCCTCTGGAGAGCAGGAGTCCTGGAGCTCAAATGAAGAATAGCAGACAGCTTGTCCTCACCCGCTCTGGAGCAATGTGCTGTTGGCAATTATATAAAAGTTTTCAGGAAAGTGGGTTTAAACCAGAAGGAGAGTTCGCTGTTGGTAGATACAGCATGAGTTCTTTCTGATCATCTCTCATGTATCTTACTCTATTCCCACTATCTGGGTGAAGAAAGAATGCCCTCCAGTATAGAGAAGAGACAAACTGAGGCCCAGAGAGTGAATGGTGGAGAGCTTCAGTGTATGGCAAATGAGAAGTCAGGTCTCCTAACCCTTCTTTTAGTTTCCCTACTGGCAGGGATCTTTCATCTCTGCTTTGGTGTCAAGAACCTGCTCATTATAACACATAATTCTTTAGGATGCCTGCCCTTTGCCTGTTTAGTTTCTTAACAAATCCCAAATTCCTAGTACAGTGCTTGGGTCCTAGAGGAGATTCAAAAAAGATTGGCTGAATGAATGAACCCAAGTTCTCCAGGTTCCACGTGGGCACCTTACCTATAATACACAATGAACACAGCCCAGTCTCAATCCACTATGACTTCCAGGAGTGACCCTCTCAGAGAGCCTCAGGGAATGTTGCTGATACCCACAGACTCAGTCTAATTACAACTCCTTTCAAGAGGCTGCTTTAGGTTTCTTGGTAGATCTGAAATGGTGCTGAAAATTGTTCCTTCTCTCCACTCTGCTCTCCCTTTACCACTTATCTGGAAGGACTGGCCCAGCTCCAGCCTTAATTCTTCCAAAGTTCAGGTAATAGCAGGCTGTGGCATTATTGTGCTAAGTACCCCCTTCTGTATAATGACAGCAATAACAATACACCTTATTTCATTGTAATTATCAGGAGGACATGAGATAATGCCCTGAAATATCAGGCTGCCACAGAGTAAGCATGTAGGAAAAGTTAGCCATTGTCATTTATCATCTAGAGGTGCTGGTTAAGAGCACAGACTCTGGAACCAGATCACTGGGTTCAAGTTCCAGCTCTGCTATGTAATAACTATGTGATCTGGGGTAAGTTACATTGCCTGCCTCAGTTCCTCATCTCTGTAATGGGGATGATAATAGAATGTGTCTCATAAGGCTGCTAAGAGACTTAAGTGGATCCATATGTATAGAGAAGACAGAACATTTCCTGACACACAGTACATACCAGAGATGGAGCAGTCAGGTTATCCAGAAAATCTTAGTACCAGATACCAGATAGTGCCCCTTGAGTCCCCAGGGTCCCCCATTTTTGTTTGTTACTTACCACCATGTAAGAATTCCTCACCTTTATCCTACTGAGCCTTTCACAAATGCTGGGTCCCCTACCTCTCCTTTCTGACCTTACCAGAGGAAGAACAAAAACCGTTAGAGCCAAGATGTGCCTGGTCCACAGTGAAGATAGCCTATTGCCCTGTCAACTGAAATTCTTAACATCCCAGAAGGATCTGCATTTGGATTACTCTTTGGATGCTGTTCTTCTCCGGCGGGGGGGGGGGGGGGGGAGTGGACACATGAATAAAAGGACCCACTAAACTAGTTCCTCCATAAGGAAAGAGAAGATCTTCCCCAAATTCCATCTTCTGGCTTAACGTGTGGAATTGGCTTCTGACACCCAGAATGTTCTTTTCCAGCTCTTTGACCTTAAAATCCAGACTCTCTTTCTGGAAGGTAATTGCTGGGATTCTTCAAATGGGAGTCTGTCCCATTTTACAGAAGGACCCATTCTATAGCATTCTATCATTCTCACAGTGTGGTCCCTGGGCCAGCATAATCAGCTTCACCTGGCAATTTGTCAGATATGAACATTTTTCAGGACCCACCTTAGACCTCCTGAATCAAGAACTTGGGAAGTGGGGTCCAATCAACTGTTTTTAACAAGCTCTCCAGGAGATCTTAAATGCCTGCTCAAGCTTGAGAACAATATGGTTACGGTGAGTCTTCATGCTATAAAGCAGACTTTCCTAAGTTAACTCTTCTAGTCCGTTGTCCTGAATGCCCAGAGGCATCAGGCTTTGCTGAGTGCCCACCTCCTACATATGTCCTCCTCCCTCTGTCCTTGCTTCTGTCCTTCAGGCTACAGCTCCAATGGACTCTTTCAAGAGTTGTTCTTACTTCTTGCAAGGAAGCATACTAGGCTAGTGGTTAAGAGAACAGTCTTCAGAAGCAGACAGTCCCCAGTGGAAGTCTTGACTCTGTGACTTATACCCCAGGCAAGGTGCCTTACTCTTTGCTCCTCAATTTTCTGATCTGTAAAATGGGTATAATAACAGCTACATTTCAGTGAGGTTTAAATGGGTTTTATGAAAGCACGTTGCCTGGAAATAGGCGATAGCATGGCATCTATGTATAAAATGAACAGTGATCCTTCTGGTTTTTACTCTAACCACACAATAAATAGCAGATCAATCATTCCCACACTTTGCTGCACATGAAAATCAGCTAGGTAGATTTTAAGACCCTGATGCCTATGTAGCATCCCAGACCAATGAAATTAGAATTTCTTGGGGTTGGATATCAGTATTTTATAAAAATTGACCAGGTGCTACCAAGTCTGGGAACCACTACTCCAGATTGCTTTCCAGTCTCTTTATAAATGGCATGAGTAATGGAGTTTGGCCCCGCAGTGTGATACAGTACCATTGTAACAAAGCCATCTTGTCTATAGATGGTATTGTGCATGTGCCCCATCAGCCTAGCCAGAATGTAGGGCCAACAAAGCTAACTGGGGCCCAGGCCTCCTTGTTTTCCCCATCCCTAAACCTGGAATGTGTTTCAAATACATGACTTGAATTCAGCAGGTGCTTGCCCTTGATGAACTAATTGAAATAGAAACTGAGCTGGGGGGCGCCTGGGTCAGTGGGTTAAAGCCTCTGCTTTCAGCTCAGGTCATGATCCCAGGGTCTTGGGATGGAGCCCCGATTCGGGCTCTCTGCTCAGCAGGGAGCCTGCTTCCTCCTCTCTCTGCCTGCCTCTCTGCCTACTTGTGATCTCTGTCTGTCAAATAAATAAATAAATAATATCTTTAAAAAAAAAAAAAAAGGAACTGAGCTGGTAGGAATGAGTCCCCAATAGGCCATCTCAAAGAGGTCTGAAATGAAGAACAGGGACTCTAAAGCCAGGCTTCAGTGGTTTGGGCCATGCTAGAACAATTCACTGTGACCCTGGACAAGTTAATCAACTTTTCTGTGCCTCAGTTTTCTCATCTCTAAAATCTAATCATTAGCTCTACCTCTTGAAGTTGTTGTACGGATCAAATATAACATGAGTGAAGTGCTTAACACAGTACTGGACACATCAATAAATGTTACCTGTTACTATTATTGTGCCAGAGACTTAATCTAAGCTGTCTCAGACTCCAGCTATAGGCTTGGTGTGATCGTAAGATCGGCTTTTCCTTCTCATTTTCCTCAGATTGGATTTAAGACAGCAGAATTGCTCTATTTGAAATTCTACGTTGCTCCAGTATCCCCGCTGCTTTTTTCCGTACTCATTCCAGTGCTTGACACACACTAGGATTCAATAAATATTTAGATGGAAAGAAGAAAGTGGATGAACGGGACTAAAATGAACTATTTCTCTATTAGACACGACTGCTGTCCCTGTGGAGTCAGAGAAGGGAAAGTGTCCACTTCAAAAGGAGATGCAAACACAGACAAAACCCAAGGATAGAGAGAAAAACAGACAGCCCTGGCATTTTGTCATTTAAATCATAATAGCGTACCGTATGTCTTTTTGTAAAAATCTCTTTATTTCAGCCTTTGCTGGGCCCCCATGTAAACATCACTAATTCATTCAGTCATTAAAGTGACAATCCCTAATTACAAGCTACAGTGAATTAAGTCTAGAAAGGGACTCTGTGGCAAGAGGGGCGTTAGTCAACATGTGGCTTAGCTGCTCCAAGCTTCTCAAATGCATCAACTCAGCAAGCAATTCATCATGTACTTGTCTTCAAGGCTATCTGGTTCCTGCTTGGGCCAATGGGTTTGTTCAGCTCTGAAAGAAAATACAAATGTTTTTTAAAGGATGCTTCTGTGGCTCAGTTGGTTAAGCATCTGACCCTTGATTTTGGCTCGGGTCATGATTTCAGTGTTGTGGGATTGAGCCCCGAGCTGGGCTATGCACTTAATGGGGAGTCTGCTTGAGATTCTCTGTCTCCCTCCTCCCTCTGTCTCTCCCCCCACCCAATGTGCATTCTCTCTTAAAATGAATACATCTTAAATTTTGTGGGGGTGGGGTGGGGAGGGAGTACATTTATCCAGTAGCTTGGAAAATCCAACCGGTAATGGCCTGGCAACTGGGCAATTTGGTTGGTGGCAATAGAACGCCATTACAGGAGACAGTAGATCACAGCAGTTTTTAGAGAAGTCTTTGAGGCTGGACATGCTCTGCTGGAATCCTGGTTCCTTTCCCCAAACAGTTCCATGACCGAGAACAGTGCTACAC
>ML111675.1:0-28944 GCA_003697995.1 Taxidea taxus jeffersonii
ATGCTAGTTTAAGATAGAGGGCTGGTTCTTCGAAAATTAAATCTTAATGATTTAAATTGTTTACGTATGTATATTTTTCTGAGACTATTATCATCAAAGGAGGTCATTCTTATAGATGTTTGAGATTTCACATTATAATGAAATGACAGGAGAAAAAATAAACTTACATACCACATACTTATCAACATGCATGAAACCAAGGAGGGGGATGGGTAACTATTAAAGGTTATTACATTAGGCTACTACATTCGTGGGCTTTTAATAACCATGCTAGAAATAGATACCATAATGGTGTGATTTTACAAGAGTTTGTAAATCTTAGGCAGATGTTGTCATTTTTTAGCATTTTTACAGTATTTCATACTTCCAAGGGGCCAGATTCTCCTTCCTTTTCACCCCCTACCGACCTGTTCTGTGGGTACCAGATTCTCCCTGACCACAGAGGAAGACTCAAGAGCGTCTAAGGCCAGTGGGAACAGGCAGAAATGAGAAGGTGGCCTCAAGTGATTTACAAGCATTAATGAGTTAACAGGCTCCCAGGGAGATATGCTAGTAGTTTGACCTCATTTTCCTCAAAGCAGATTTTTAAAAACTACTTGAAATAGGAAGAGTAGAATGTGTTTTTCAAATATTACCTTATTTGTTACCATATCAAAAACTAAATGAGCAAAACTTCACATTTTATCTCTAGGCAATCCTCTTTGACTTAAAATTCTTGCTTTGCCCACTACTTACAGTTCTCAAATATGGTTAAAAAAATTTGTTCTTTTGTAGCAAAAGTTGATAGCTTCTCATGCAGATATGCCTATCAGTATTTTCCTCACATATTATTCTTCTGATAATTGCTCTGATTGCTAAAATCTTCTGTAGTCACTATAAGAATAATTTATGGTTAATTTCTATTGACTTTCAAATGGAGTTCATAAGTGAGTAGAACTGATATACTTGGGTGGGAAACTAGAGCATCAGAATATACAAGAGTCAGGTTCAAAGGAGGAGGCTTTGACCACTTCTGACTTCTAGATTAGACGTATATCGAAACTATTAAAGAAAAAAAAATTACAAAATTCATGTGGAAGTAGCAAAATTAGAGTTTCTTATGCTTCCCTTGTTGTGTGTTCTATGATAAGGAATGTTTTTTAGAATTTTCTGAAGAAAGGAGTTTTGGAACTTGATTTTGTCATACGTTCTCTGTTATATGTTAATTAAAGCAAAATTGCCCCAGTTGATGTAATGACGAGTATGGATGATTTACACTAACTCTCTCCATAGCAATGGACGGGTGCTTTTAATAATGTGGCCAACATGATTTCTCATATTTTTTCAAAATAAAACCAATTTCCTTAATAGTTAACACTAAATGAGAAAATAAAAGTAACTAGGCATGTAGATTTCTTTCCCTGAAACTGAAAAATACTTCTTTTGAGACTTTCTAAAATGTAAACTTCATATTTACTTAAAAAGATTCCAAACTGGTCCTCGTTCTCACAATTCCTTTCAAAGTGTGTATAACTGTAATAATATATGCAAGGGTTTTCATTAAACTAAATGTGATTCATTTATTCTTCTGACCTGTTTCTCTATTTGTTGTCATTTCAAAAGTATTCTGCTAGTAAACATCTGTTATTTTTGTAGACCCACCATAATGTAAACAGATGTGAGCTTTTATTTAGATTATATATCAGGAAACAAGCAGCTGGGCTTTATTATATAAGCCATTCAATATTATCTTTGAACAGACAATTCTTTATTCTTTGACTATTGGAAAACACAAGTTGCTAAAATTGAGCAGATGTCAACTATACTCAAAGCTTAATTTTAAACATGCAATCTGAACACCCACTGTGCCATCTGACCAGCACCTCATCAGAGAGAAACTGAACTCTCCGACTCTCTCAACCTGACAGTTTAGAGAAGGGAAATAATGTATCTAGGGCTTAGCTGATGTCACAAAACATGACCAAATATTTCTTCATATCTTGTAAATTCTTTTGCTATTTCCTTACCACCCTCCTCACACGGCAATAGGATCCCCTGAGATTGCTCTACCACCCTTTGCCTCCAGTCAGACACATTTCATCTCCTTCCCTCTCAAAACGGCCCTGCCAAAACCATAAAGTTCTGTTTCACCAATCAGTTGGAATAATGGGGAGAGGAGAAGAAAAGGGTGCAGTAAACGGGATAAAACCATTGTCAAGTACTCTGGTTGTCAAAACAGTTTAAAATCTGTGCTATTTTTAGCAGTTTCTTATTTTTGGTAAATTGAAAAGCAGTATCACTTTATTTTTCTGAACATAAGTAACAACCACTAACTCTGCAATTAAATTGTAACTACTGACCATGTAAGTATATGGAAGCTACGGTACCATGTAATCACGGGGTAACTAGCTCGTTATTTCTGTCTTTGAAGCTAACGCCTTGTCATAAGATCTAAGAGCTGCATGTTACATGGTAATTTGTTTTTTTTTTTTTTAATACTTGGTAACTTCAATAACAGGTTCTCAACGCATCCACTTATTATTTATACTGTACAACTCTTCTAGCTCCCGTTTTGCATACGAGAAAACAGAATAGCCTGATGGTGGATGTAGAGCAAAAGGATACTTGTGCCTCAATGAAAACATCGTATAAAATTGCTCATTAGTATACTGACATATTGAAATAGTTTGAAACTGGAAATGGACTCATTTTCAATCTCTCTGTTTACCTCAAGGCAAATAAGGAAGCTGGGATGCTGGCAAGAGGGGAAGACCAATACTTGGCCTCTTATCTCTGGCTGCCAGCAGCACTGCCACTTTCTTGAGCTCATTCTGCTCGTTGCTGTTTGAAGTGCATCATGTTTGGAAAACCCTATATGAATGCTCTTGCAAAAAAAAAAAATCCGGGAAGGGCCTCTAAAGGAGAGATGAAATGGCCTTGGAAAAAGTGGAAAGTTCTTTAAAAGAGCTTCTTAGCTACTTCTCTGTTATGGCAACATTTGTTATGATTATAACTCGGACATAAATAGAGCCACGGGAACCTTGGGCGTCAGGGGGTTGACAAGAGTGACTTTGCTATTTGAATAATACTCCACTCTGTTTTCCCCAGGACTCCACAGCGATCAGGACAGACAGGAAAAACAAGGATCATAAGCTTCAATCCTGAGGAAAGGGTAAATTGGGAAAGTTAATGAAGTTGGGCTTGACTGATGAATTTTTTAGAAACCCTGATTATCTTTTATTAAGATATTGTAAATGTTTCACTCTGCCCTGAAATCAACTTCAAATATTGGGGCTTATGTATAATCAATGGGATTGAGGGGAAGGGAAACTAATGAAGCCTGACGATGAATAATTTTAATTGATCCTGGATTCGGTTGTACTGGGAATCATTAGGCTTTAATTCAGTGGAAATTTGGGGTTTCAAAACACAGGCTAAATGAAAATAGGTAAGCTATAAATGATCAGATGGGTCTTAAATCATCCTCATAAGAACATACAATGAGAGGAGGAAAAAAATATGTACAAAGAATAAAGTGGCTTAAGAAAAGACATTAAAAAAAAAAAGTGGGCAAGTGGTCCCTTTGGAGAAAAATATGAAGTTGTAGCATTTTGGCATTATCTCTTTGACTTTTCATTGTATCCCATTACATTCCAACTTAGATAGCACATGCTGCAGCTCAAATTAAGTTATTTTTACGTTTAAGCAGAAGGAGAGTTCTAATGTCTAGCTATTTCAGGTTTTTAAAAAGTGTTTCTCCTAAGTACAAATGCAATATTTAAAAAATATTATCCTAACAGCCTTCATGTGTTAGTAATGCCAAGCTCATGTTTCTAATTAGCCAGAAAGCAGGTAGGCAGTAAAGCATATTTGTGTAAAAAGGAGGGATAGTAAACTTAACTTCACACCTCATAAAAAGCTTTGTAGTCATCCCAGTGGTGGCTCTCAGCATCCTGTAAAATGCTTGTAGCACAAACTCTGACGCAGTAGTCCGTAACCTGAAACTGGAGAGTGTTGATGAATTCCTGATATCTTTGGACAGGCACCAGGAATACGGGTCTGTTCAGAGGGAATGATCAAAGAGACAGAGATTTAAGGCCTGTGCAGTAGGCGGTAACAATCTCCAGTACTACAAATGGTTTTGATTATTAGATATCAATCATTCATTTCCTCCTAATGCTAAAGTCTGCATCCACATTCACTTTCCAACAAGGGGAAAAAAAAAAAAAAGCTGGTCTTTGTTTTGCAAGTCCTTTGAAAACGTACATCTGCTGTTCCACAAATATGCACTTCAACTTGAGACAAGCGGCATTGTCAATACATCATTCAAATATAAAAGTATTCTTTGTAAGCCTATTATTAGAGATCAGTGCATCATTTAGGCATTAGGGTATCGTTATTATAGAGAACAACATGCATTTGTCAGAACCAACTTTTATAAAGCTATCACATGTCCCACAAACACACTTTTTGTTTTAAAAATTGTAATTTTGTAGATGTCAATTATCTCATAAACTGTTTTAAAATATTCTGCAGAAATATAGTAATTTCTGGCACATTCTGTTTATAAATTCAAGTATGATTCACCATATCTGACTACTTACGGGAATTTAAAAAATGTCAGAGCTATATTTTGCATCAAACCAAATTTATTTTACTTTTATCTTCAGTTGTCTATATCACACTTTCTTACGCTTTCTCTCCTAAGCAAGGGACTACAATTGCTATGTCAGGAGTACTGAAGAGATTGTTAGACTCGGGCCGAACAGCCAGGTGCACGTGGTCCTTTCGTAAAGGGCTGTGCTGTCTCCTAGAGGGTACAAGGGTCGCCAGAAAGACTGTGTGGTTATCTTTATCCTATTTCCAGAAAATATACAGTCTTCTTAGACTACTACTATGTGAGAATTAAAACCACCAGATGCTTTCTGCTCAAATATTAAGAACAGCTCATTACTACATGGGCACTCTGAAGTACATTCACATTGGTCAGTGGAATAGATGGAAAATGCATTTATTCACTGTAAGTCCTAATATTCTGTTTGCTTAGAAACAAAAGAGAGAAGTGCCTATTTCACAGTGGTGTGTATGAGGGGCAAAAACAAGCTTAGTCTTCCTCTCCAGGGTAGTCAGTGCAGTATGCCTTATGAAACGGAGAGGGTCTGTTTGCTCAGGTCATAAATAGCATGCGGGAAATAGTTGCTCCAGATCAGAATATGGGAAAATGTATGGGTTTCTCTCTGGAGCAGGTCTTTAGAAAGAGGAGCTGTCTTCCTTCCTAATCTAGGTATCTGGTTTAATCGATCCCATGCTCCACCTATTTGACATGCTTAAGTCAAGACAAATGAAAGTCATTCATTGTGTTCATTATAGTTTTCTCTTTCTAGAATATTATCATCAAAATTTCACTCCAGTGATATCCAAAGATTACACATTCCTTTAAGCATGGCCATCAACCTAATGTAATTGACACTCACTTCTTAGTGTTTTCTTTCATCATATTATTATACTTCATAAAATGCTGGAAGACATAGACCGCTGTGGAGAGCAATGTGTGTAAGTTGGTCAGGGGTGCTTTGGAAGGAAACTCCTTGCTTTTCTCTTGCAGTCTCACCAGGACAGCTGCTGCCACTTTACAACAGGCTTCTACAAAGTTTGTTCTAATTTCCTGGAAAGAATCATCTCTGCATGCCAGAGCCAGTGGAAGCATTGTGTCAAGTTTTTCCATGATGTCAGAACAAAACTAGGGAGAAATAAATGTAGCACTGAGTTATTTGTACTCTGACAGCACCGTGTAATTAATATATAGGGGAGCCAAGTTCTTAAATAATGAATTTGACATCAAGCATAAATATAAAGACATTACGTTATAATAATCAATTTCTCAGTTTCTTGTAGAAGGTTAAATGTTTTATGTCATATAAGGAAATACCAAAAGGATGCTTCTCTCTATATAACCTTCAAACCTTATGCTTTCCAGACAGACATTATGAAAAACTCATGAAATAGCATGCATGACAATACTTTATTTGTAGTTAATAGAACTTGGAAAACATCCATCCTTGATATTAATCTGATTGCATTATTTTTTAACTTATTCTAGTTTCTTTGCTGAATTTTTGTAAAGTATCTTCTTAATCACCACCTATACACAAGGTCTGTTGATTTATTTTAAATAATCCAGAAGCATCAGAAACAATATCACATGGTATCTTTTTAATTGGTAAGGAGTCAGAAACTTTCAGAAGTGATGTGCCTGACTTTTCAGTCATTATTATGAATCTACTCTTTATGGGGGATGGGAAGGCAAAACTTGCCAGCACACCCAATTTGCCAACAGTGTTCCCAGGGGAATGTTCTGGAGCCCCAAGCTGGCAATAGCCAAATAAGGAGGCCACCTTTAAGAATGCTCTTTTTTTTTCTTCTTAAGATTTTATTTATTTATTTGAGAGAGAGAGAGAGAGAGAGACTGTAAGCTAGGGGAGAGGTGGATGGAGAAGGAGAAGCAGGCTTCCGGATGAGTAGGGAGCCCTGTGTGGGACTTGATCCCGGGATCCTGGGATCACGACCTGAGTGGAAGGCAGACACTTAACTGACCAAACCCCCCGGGGCACCCCAAGAATGCTCCTTTAAAAACATTCCAATCATAAGCTGCTGAACTCATTGTGGGCTTAATACTGGAGTAACTGTATTTATTTATTTGTGTAAATACTTCCTATTTTCTCAGTATGATCTGTGACTCTCAAGGTAAGCACAAAGAGGCAAGACAGATGTTAATGAAATAAAATGTGCATTAGCATGTAAATAAAGATTTGAAAGTTGCCTAGACCAATAAAAGACAGTAATTCCTTCAACCTCTTAAATTTCTCCTGAAGACATTAAAAGGTATAGCCCAAACAGGCAGTTTCACCAGCTCTCCATTAAGTCACAGAAGCCTGCTTTAAGGGCCTCAGATTCATGGTGCCACAAGGTGGCCACAGGTCTCAGTCTTTTCTGCTACCAGTGGCCATGGCCCATGGACACCAGAGAAGAAATCTGGTATTGAGTTAAATACCAAGTATTTGCCAAGAGACTCCAATATTGTTCTATAGGTTCCCTTTGCAACCTCTTATATTTATTTTTTTAAAGATTTATTTTATTTATTTGAGAGAAAGGGAGAGAGTGAATACAAGTGGAGGCAGGAGGGGAGACGGAGAGAATCTTCAAGCAGACTTCTGGCTGAGTATGGAGCACTCCACAGGACTCTACCCCACCATCCATGAGATCATGACCTGAGCCGAAACCAAGAGTCAGATGTTCAACCAACTGCACCACCCAGCGCCACACAATGTTTTATATTAAAAAAAAAAAGTCTCATTATGGCAGGTAATGGTTTGAAAGGATTTCATTTGATACTTGCCTTTGCAATTTTCTTTGGTTGCTCTTCCTCAGGAACCACATGGCTGTCTTGCCAAACTTCCTGCACATTTACAAGGTTCATAGCATAGGTTACAGCTAAAGTCCTTTCATTCTGTTCCTGCTGGAGAATTTTTGTGGAAAAGTCTTCAATTGCTCTTGTTACACAATGTGCCATGGGAAGAGACACCTCTTTAAATGCACTTCGCCAAGCAAAATCTAGTAAAGTAGCCTGAAATAGAAATTTATATGAAGTTATATTAATCTAACTCAGCAACAAGTGTTCATATTGTTATAGATATAAAATTATTACTCTCTTTCAGCATTTGAATATAGGTAGTCTTTGATAAATGGCAAAACCATTCTTACAACCTGAAAAATATTACCCAGCAAATAAAGCAATATACAAAAACATGTGTATTCTTTACACAGAGTAATATACTGGCATTTCATTTTAATTCATCAGTAAATTTAATCAAAAACTTTTTTCAAAATTTAATCTTTTAAATACAGTTCAATAAAACTGTCTTTATGAAAGTTAAAAGTTATATTTACTATTTATCACATAAAGCAATCTTTAAATTCAATATATTTAATAAAGCCTAAATTAGATTTTTATAGTCTTTTTTATAGTTTATTGTTAACAAGTACTGCAACATAAGACGGGAGCTTAATATTCAATCTTTTATTTCTTTTTCACTCTCAGAAATCCAGACAAGCCAAAAAAGAGCAACAAGAAGTTTCTCAGAGAAATTATATCATGGCACCATTCTAGATTTTTACTTCTTTAGAATTTTATTCAGTTTCTTCACTACTTTTGTTCCAAGAAATGAGGAATTAAAATTATCTGCATTGTTCTGTGTTGGGGGAGTGGGAGAGGATGCAGTAAATGGAGACTGTTAGTGTTTTGTCTTCTTTTTTCTTGGGGTCTGAGCTCCATATAATTATGAATGTATACTATCCCAAGTCCTCTAATGTTCTCTTAAGTATTAAAAAATTATGGGTAGTAGGTGAGCCCAGGCTTAACATTAAATTTTCCTTGTTTCAATGTAATCTTGCTTACTGTAATAATTCACCTGCTCCAACTTTAGAAGACCCTAGGCTCAGTATGCCTGACTGAAATACCTATTTTTATGGATCTCAGTTTTTTGGCTAGAAAAGTAAAAGAGCTGATTTGGATGATGTCTACGGTTTCTCTCAGTCTGAAATTACTGAGATTATGGTCATTAGCTTACTTTTCTATACATACATCCCAGTCAGCATTTATTTAGTGCTTTCTATATATACTGTATGAAGTAATAAAGATGATTCATCTTCTAGAGCTAAAATTCCATATAATTCCATGATATACTCCATGAGTATAACCAATAATCAAATCTAAAATCAAAATCTATAGTAAAAAAGTGGCTCTCATTTTCACTACGTATTTAATTATGGTATAATTTAACTTTTCTTTCCTTCTTTTTTTTTTTTTTTAAAGTTTCTACTTATTTATTTGACAGAGAGAGATCACAAGTAGGAAGAGAGGCAGGCAGAGAGAGAGGGGGAAGCAGGCTCCCCGCTGAGCAGAGAGCCTGATGCGGGGCTCGATCCCAGGACCCCGAGACCATGACCTGAGCCGAAGGCAGAGGCTCAACCCACTGAACCACCCAGGCACCCCTTACCTTTTCTTTCTGAAGTATATTTGGACTTTTAACATCACAAGGCCTAAAAACACATTTCTCATTTTAGTTTTACAAAAAATTACTCAATAATTGAAACTATTCAGCTCATACAATCTCCTATCTTATAAGTGAAATTGATGTAGTCCTCTGCTCTAATAGTATTTTCTTGGAACTTACTTATGAAAGAAATGTAAGAAGGAACTTAACTCCATGAAAATTAAAAACAACACACAAATCTCTGCTTCTTATTCTCCCCACCAGGGCATCTCTATTCATTAAAATCATTCATCCAATCAAGGAAATATGTTCTGGTGAAAAGTGTCATTACTTGCCATGACTGCATGACGATTCTTTATTTTGTGCAATGATGACTACCTTTGGTCATGGTAATTTATATGTGATTACAATATCTTGACCCATTTGAATTCTTAAAATACAGAAAACCAAGCATACTAATAGCTGCTCTTAAAAAGAAAACTGGAAACTTTTACTATTCAAATTAACTCCTAGAAGGCTGTTTTCATGAAATACTATTTGCCTACTCTACTCTTCCCATCTGATGTTTCTCATCACACATATCCAGTTAGAACAGAGAATGTTTATGAGTTGATCCAAGAAGAGGAAATGTCGCTTTCTGTTCTGTGCACAAAAAAGGTAACTATTGAATGCCCTTCTTCTATTACCTAAAGCAAATTTTTTAATACCTATGCGGATTTTTGGCCAAGGCATAATATATAACTTTCCATTTTCCTTAGTATTTCCCTTCTATTCTAAATTGAAACTCTGTTTAAAACTCTGGGGGGGGGGGTTGCCCTTCTATTTTTTAAAATTTCGCTTTAGAGATTTTATTTATTTATAAATAAATAGAGTAAGAGAGTAGGAGAGCACAAGCAGTGGGAGAAGCAGAGGGAGAGGGAGAAGCAGGTTCTCCACTGAGCAGGAATCCTGATGTGGTGCTCAATTCCAGGACCCTGGGATCATAACCTGAGCTGAAGGCAGACACTTAACCAACTGAGCCACCCAGGTGGCCATTTTTTGCCCTTTTACAGGTTTACCTGCTCTATCAGTCAAGATCCATTCAGAAAACAGAAACCACACAAGGTATTTCATAAGGAAGAATTTTAGTGTAGGGTGGTTAATTACTAAAGTGATGGAATTTTGACGAGCTAAACATGGACTAGGGAGCAAGACAGATATTAACAGAGTAGGAAGCCACTGCCACTTCTAGGGCTGGAGGAACAAGCAAAGGGACTGTATATGGGAGTATAGTTCCTGGGGCTACCAACCTCAGTTAAAGGTAATGCAGACCTGACAGGTGGAGCTGTGTGTTGAGAGAAGGGTCCATGGAGGAAATGTTTCCTAAAACAGAGAGAGGGGAAGAAGTACCCTGGTTTCTCTCTATCCACCCTCTAGTCCTCTATCACCGCCTTCCATGGGCCCAAACTTCCTAGAATCCTGGAAGGCGTAGTTCTCTATAACACAAAACAGAGCAGGGAAGAGTGGTAATGGGTCTGAGAACAGACAGGCACAGGCAGGTCACTCTAAAATAAGAGGCCAGTTCAAGCTGTTCTTTCCTCTTTCGTTTCCTTTCTAATGTCCATTTTTCTTGCCTTCAACAATTATCTACAGCACAAATTCTCAAAGTGTAGCCAGTGAATTGGGATAAGAACAAACATTTCGTCACTTGCAGTGCCCTACTTCCTCCAGGGAACAGACTACGAAAGAGAGTAGTGTCTCCACTAAATCCAATTTTTGCCTGAACTTATAAGCTAATTTTCAAAAAGGAATTTTTTTCTTTAGTGGCAAAGGGTAAAACTCAAGACATCGTGACTCATAATGGATTTACAGACATATGATACTGTTACATATGAGTAAAAAACTACCACCCCTCTTTCCTCATTCACCTCTTGGATCAGTAGCAATTGCTCTGAAGGAACTCTGGTTTCACTTGCTCTGGGTTTCTCTATCATAACTTCTTGACTGGATGGATCCAAAATTCCTAAAGAAAACAAACCCAAAAGCGTACATTAAGAAAAACCGTACCAAATGGAATTAATAGACTCAGGTTAAAATTAACTTGGTAGAAAAGCTCTGTCCCTAGTATAGACACACAAACACATATATCAAGATGCAGAGAACACAGTCAATATGTAGGGTGATGTCACCATTACAGAAACTAGAGGATCAGGGCACCTGGGTGGCTCAGTCATTAAGCATGTGCCTTCGGCTCAGGTCATGATCCCAGGGTCCTGGGATGGAGTCTGGCAGCATGCTCCCTGCTCAGCAGGAAGCCTGATGCTCCCTCTCCCACTCCCCGTGTTTGTGTTCCCTCTGTTGCTATTTCTCTTCTCTGTCAAATAAATAAATAAAATCTTAAAAAAAAAAACAACAAACTACAGGATCAAAATATGTAGAGCCCCCTTCCATACATACAACTTGATGACATTTATATGCTATCTATATTGATATTTGATATACATGTATATATAATCTGTAAAACATAGATCCCTTTGTCATTAATATATTTTCATGCTGAGAATGTAGGATGACAGTACAGAGTAACATTAATCTCCTTGTTCATTTAAAAATTTAAGTTTTTTTTCTTTTAAGATTTTATTTATCCATTTGTCAGAAAGAAAGAGAGAGAGTGTGAGCACAAGGACGGGGAGCAGCAGGCAGAGGGAGAAGGAGGCTACCCTGCTGAGTGAGGAGCCTGATATGGGACTCCATCCAAGGACCCTGGGCTCATGACCCGAACCGAAGGCAGATGCTTAACTGGCTGGGCCACCCAGGCGTCCCTAAAAATTTAACTTCTAAACTTAAGAATGGTGCATTTAAGAAATGATGATGTTCCTTAGCACATTAATACTTCTTTTCTTGAAATGAGGAAGAAGAAAAGTACATGGGTAAACATCAGCACATCAGGAAAAATTACACTATTAATAAGTATATCAATAATCCATTGGAAAGACACAAACCCTGGGATAAGAAATGATCTTATTTTAAAATGGAAATATTTCCACATATTTATCTTTTAGAATTAAGGAAGTATTTTCCATGGGAAAAATTAAAGCTACAAAAATATAATAAAAATATGCCAAAAATTAATCTTTAAGAATATTTCCACTTGGTCGCCTGGGTGGCTCAATTGGTAAAGCGACTGCTTTCAGCTCAGGTCATGATCCCTGAGTCCTAGGACCGAGTACTACATCGGGCTCCCAGGTCCATGGGGAGTCTGCTTCTCCCTCTGACCTCCCCTTTCATGCTCTCTCTCTCTCTCTCAAATAAATATATGAAATCTTAAAAATCAAAAAAGACTTGTAAGGATTCTTCAAGAAAAAAAAAGGAATCTTTCCACTTTTCCAATAAGGGTCTATTAATTATAGTTTAATTCGAAATGAATGAGTTAGCATTTACCTTCTGTTTTTGCTTAGTCTTGGTATATGATGATTAATTATAAACTTTGATGCTCTTTTTTTAAAGTTTCAGGATCTTAAGAATTGGTTTCTGCTTATGTTCTGAGCAAACAAAGTTCAAAGACTGATTCTTATCAGTGGGCTTTCTGACAGATATAATCATTTAGAAGATGTGTAGGGTTTTTGTCTTCTGTTTTTCTGAATGTGGCTCACTGAGCATAATCATGAATGATTCTTAAGTAGTATAATTTACAAAAGCATTCCCTAGAAAGGTAGATACTCCATTTGGTAAGCAATAATATCCTTTTTGAAAGTTTTATCAGAGTTTATGTATTGTGAGGAAAAGTTTTCCTCAACTCCAGTGTTCTTAATCATTTTGGATTTATGAACACTTCTGAGAACTTCATTTGTGAACAAATACTCCATCCAAAATGCACAGTATCATTGCATGGTAGGTGTGCACACACATACCCATCCCCACCATACACACACACACACACACACGCACAAACACTATTGGGAATTCCCAGGCCCTCTTGCACAGTGCATTCATGAACCCTAAAGACCTATGGACTGTAGTTTAGAATCCTGCTTCATTTCTCATCACATACTACAACATAGAGAGTACTTTAGGTAAGTGTTATACCATCTAACCTAAAATGCCTTCTCTCTCTTTAAAAAAAAAAAAAAAGATTTTATTTATTTATTTGACAGAGACAGAGAGAGCACAAGAAGGAGGAGAAAGCAGCAGGCAAAGGGAGAGGGAAAAGCAGGCTCCTCAAGAAGTGGGGAGCCCAATGTGGGACTTAATCCCAGAACTGTATAGTCATGACCAGAGCCCAAGGTAGGTGCTTAACCGAATGAGCCACCCAAGTGCCCCCAAAATGCATTCTCTATGGGGCTTGGATTTTACTATGCCTCTAAAAAAAATTGTATGATAAATAATTAATTTTAATACTGAAATAAAATCTAGATTAATGAAAGATTTTTAAATAAAGAAAAATTAAACTATAAGGCTATTAAAAGAAAATATGGAATATTTTTAAAAAGATCTATGTAAAAAATATTTTTCAGAAGGACAAAAATGCAGAAGCCATAACATAATTCCACATTAAAAAATTCTGCCTAACAAAAATATCATTAGTAGTCAAAATAGATGTGACAAACTGACTTGGCACTCTTTCTCAAATGTCCATATATTTTTTTTAAATTAATAGAGTTTATTTTTTAGAGCAAATTTATGCTTATAGAAAAACTGAGCAGCAAGTACAGAGTTTCCATATACTCCCTTTCTCTCCGTCCTCAGCTCCCCTACTGTTAACATCTTACAATGGTGTGGTGTGGTATACATATGTGTGTATATATTTTTAAAGTAGGCTCCACGCCCAGCGAGGAGCCCACTTCAGGGCTTGAACTCATGACCCTGAGATCAAGACCTGAGCTGAGATCAAGAGTCAGACACTTAACCAACTGAGTCATCCAGATGCCCCTGGTGTGCTATATTTTTGACAACTAAGGAATCAATATTGATTATTATTACCTAAAGTCCATTGTTTATATTAGGACTCATTTTTTATTAATTTTTTATTTTAATTCCAGTATAGTTAACATGCAGTGTTACATTAGTTTCAGGTGTACAATATAGCAACTTGACAATTCCACATATCATTCAGTGCTCACCAGGACAAGTTTACTCCTTACATTCACCTCCCCTCTGATATCTATAAGTCTGTTCTCTTATAATTAAGAGTCTATTTCGTGATTTGCCACTCTTTTTCTCCTATTTATTCTTCTTTTGTTTGTTTCTTAAATTCCCCATGAGTGAAATCATATGGTATTTGTCCTTCTCTGGCTGACTTATTTCATTTAGGATTATACTCTCTAGCTCCACCTATATCACTGCAAATGGCAAGATTTCATTCTTTTTTATGGGTGAATAATATTCCATTATATATCTCACATCTTCTTTTCCATTCATCAATCAATGGACACATGGTCTGTTTCCATTATTTGCTATTACAGATAATGCTGCTATAAACATAGGGCTGCATGTATCCCTTTAAGGATTCTGTATTTTTTGGGTAAATCCCCAGTAGTTTGATTACTGGATTATAGAGTAGTTCTGTTTTTAAATTTTAGAAAAATCTCCATACTGTTTTCTGGAGTGGCTGTACCAGTTTGTATTCCCACCAACAATGCAAGAGGATAATTTTTCTCCACATCCTCACCAAAACTTGTCTTTTTTTGTGTTTTTGATTGTAGCCATTCTGACAGGTATGAAGTGATACCTCATAGCCTCATAGTTTAGATTCGTATTTCCCTGATAATGAGTGATATTGAGCATCTTTTCATGTGTCTATTGGCCATCTGGACATCCTTTTTGGAAAAATGTCTGTTCATGTCTTCTGTTCATTTTTAAATTTGATTATTTGCTTTTTGGGTGTTGAGTTTTCTAAGTTCATTACATTTTGGGGACACCTGGATAGCTCAGTTGGCTAAGCATCTGCCTTTGGCTTGGGTCATGATCCCAGGGCCCTGGGATCGAGCCCCACATTGGGCTCCCTGTTCAGAGGGGAGTCTGCTTCTCCCTCTCACTCTCCCTCTGTGTTCTCTCTCTGAAATAAATAAATAAAAACTTAAAAAAAATAAGTTCTTTATATTTTGGTTACTAACAGTTTCTTGGATATATCATTTTAAAATATCTTCTCCCAGGTTGCCTTTTGGTTTTGTTGATTGTTTCTTTCACTGTGCAGAAGTTTTTATTTTGATACAGTTCCAATAGTTTATTTTTGCTTTTGTTTCCCTTGCCTCAGAAGATATATCTAAAAAAATGTTGCTAGGGCTTATGTCAGAGAAATTACTGCCTATGCTCCCTTCCAGGATATTTGTGGTTTCAGGCCTCACAGTTAGACCTTTAATTTATTTTGAAATTAAGAATTCATTCTTTGTGTTGTGCATTCTATGGGTTTTGCCAAGTGCATAATGTCATGTATCCCCCATAACTACTTAATATAGAATTATTTCACTGCTCTAGAAATCTCTTGTGCTCCCTTTATTCACCTCTTTTCCCCTTTTCCCTTCCCTTGGCAACTACTGATCTTTTTACTGTCTCTATACTTTTGCTTTTTCCAGAAGGTCATTTAATTGGAATCATATAGTATATAGTCTTTTCAGATTGGCTTCTTTCATTTAGCAGTATCCATTTAACATTCCTCCATGTATTTTTGTAGCTTGGTATCTCATTTATTTTTATCACTGAATAATATTTTATTGCCTGGATGCACCACAATTTATTTATCTATTCATCTACTGAAGGACATCTTGGTTGATTCTAAGTTTTGCCAATTATGAATAAAGCTGCTATAAACATTCATGTGTTGGCTTTTATGTGAACG
The DNA here is from genome assembly GCA_003697995.1 of Taxidea taxus jeffersonii. NCBI lineage: Eukaryota > Metazoa > Chordata > Mammalia > Carnivora > Mustelidae > Taxidea > Taxidea taxus. Next base: position 15,847 of record ML111675.1, read on the forward strand.
TAAGTTTTCAACTCATTTGTGTAAATATCTTAGAGTGTGATTACTAGATAATATAAGACAGTGTTTAGCTTGTAAGATACAATGAAATCATCTGCTTGAGAGGCTATATACTATTTTACAGTCCCATCAGCAAAGAGTGAGAGTTCCTGTTGCTTCACATCCTTGTGAGAATTTAGTGTTGTTAGTGTTTCACATTTTAGCCATTCTAACAAGTGTGTAGTGGTATCTCTTTGTTTTGCTTTGCATTTCCCTGATGACATGTGATGTTGAGCATCTTTTCATATGCTTATTTGCCATCTGTATATCTTCTTTGGTAAGGAGTCTGCTCAGATCTTTTGCTCATTTTTTAATTGAGTTTTTGTTGTTGCTTTCTTATTGAATTGTAAGTGTTTTTTGTATATTTTGGATACAAGTCCTTTATCAGATATGTGTTTTGCAAATATTTTGCTCAGTCTATGAGTTGTCTTTTCATCCTCTTAACCACCATATCTTTTCACTTCGCAATTTCACTTTAGAAATGTACTGTCCAGATATGCATGTACACATTTAAGACAAAGTTCAAGGAAATTTGCTCTATCATTGTTTGTGGTAGCAAATAAAGAGGAAAACAAAACCCTATATGCTCATCAGTGAGTAACAGGTTAAATTATGGTACATGTGCCATTGGAAAATTATTTGCCTATTAGGAAGAATGAGATCTTTCTATATAACTGTTAATAAAAAAGAAGTTCTGCATAGTAGGACAAGATTTCACATTATTTTAACTTGGGGATATATACAAAAGTAGTTGTCTCTGGAAAGGAAAACTAGACAACTTGAAGCAGAAAAAGACTTAATTTTCACTATATAATCTTTTATCTTGTTCAAAGTTTTACTATATTCATTGACTACTATTCAAAACAAATTTTAAAGAAGAAAAAACAATAAAGATCAAATCGTTAATGACATGAAGGGACAATGCTTAGATTGTTAATGTCATCTTACTTTTTTACAGAGAGCTCATAAAACCAGCTAATTTAAAAAGATATTTAACTCTGGAAAAGTAATACTAGTTCGAACTACAGGCTTTGCAGATCTATTTCTGGAAATAACTATCTGCCATTGTGCAGCTATAGTTTAAGACTTTAAAAAAAGTTAATTATCTTATATTTATCATTTCACTTCCAAATACATTATGCTTATTCACCAAAAGTAACATGCTTTGATGTTTATACAAACCATTTGCTTATTTTCAAGATGAATAAGAAAAAAACATAAGCTTCCCAAGACTTCTTTTGCCAGTAAGACAGAAAATGAATTATCAAGCAGTTACAAATATAATTTTCCCCCCAAATTAAAAAAAATTTAAAAACCTGATCCTATGTAAAGAGTAAAAGGGATCATTTTAAGGTAGTATTAGTAAGATTGATTCTAGACTAATAAGATACCTTGTGGTTTTAATGAACTGTGGCATTTTTGCATTTGTTTGGAATTCAATATGGTCAATATCAAAATTTGGCATTGTCAAACTTAATGAGCTCTGTGAACATGTGACAAATTATTTCATTGATTTAAATATATATTGAAAACTCTATACACTTGTTAGCATTGTCTAGGGAAGTAGCCCATGTTTGGCTCATCACACTAAAACATACTTATTTGTATGCAGTCAACACTGGTTTCCTTAAGAGCATGCCCAGATTAAGGACCTCAGTAGAGTGCAGAGGGTCACAGGAATGCCAGCTGCTAAACAGTCTCTCCCCTAAAGAGTTCGCTGTGGTTCATTTTACATTTCGGGTTAGTTTCCACACTGCCGCTTTCTTTCATAGACAGTAGAGGTTGGCAGTACTTCCCTGTGACATCCACTTTCACACCCAAATTGGTCTTCATAGGCTCCCATTGTGTGCACTACAAAGCAACTTGCCTTGTTGGCAGCTCTAAGTGGGAACTACAAGTCTTTCTTTTCTTCACTGTTCTTTTCTGGCTCACAAGCAACCTCCCACCAAAAGCTGAATCTGTGGAAGAGACTACATCCAAGAGATAATACTATGAAAAAGTATGAAGAGAAGCCCAGGTGGCCACCTTGCAAATTTCCAATGTGGAAGCCTTCGACCTCTCTGCCCAAGAAACAGCTAAAGTCCTAGTGTAATGAGCTTTACAAACCCTAGGAGCCTCTTTACCTTAACTACATACGCCTCCCTAATACAATCCCTTAACCATCTAGCTAAGGAACTCTTAGAAGCCATTTGACCCCTCTTAAGACCCCCTAAGAGTACAAACAATCTTTCAGAAGATCTGAAATCTTTGATTCTTCTGAGACAAACCCTAAGTGTTCTTCTTACATCCAATTGAAGCAGCCATTGCTCTTTGTCATTGCTGGGGCTAAAGAAAAATGAGGGCCAAGAAACCTCCCGGTTTAGATAAATCTCAGATGCCACCTTTGGAAAATTTGAGGAACTGCCCGAAGAACAACTGCATTCCAAAGGAGCATTAGAAGTGCCCCATAAATCAAACCTGAGACCACTCCAGAAGATAAGATCACCTAAAAGAAATACCGAAATGTACCGTAACAGTCAAATAATGTCCTATCATTTGCTGAAATGACCAAAACAGAAAACCATCAAGTTACGACCAAAAAAAAAAAAAAAAGAAAATAAATATAATAACTAAATATATTTCTTCCTCTGAAAATACTCCTTATGTCTCTACAGGATCTACTGTATCATATTCAAATTATTAAGAGCACTGACGATTTAGCTAAATGGACAATAGAGTGGTAAACATCAAAGTAAAATGTTTAATCATCTTTATATTTTCTCTATGTGATGTTAAGCACCTGGATATTTTTAAAACATCTGGACAGTAAGGGAAAAAAAAAGCCCTCATTTTCATCACACTGTTTTGGTTACATGGACATAGTAGGCAACTCTTTCCAAGATCTTTATTAGCAAAATATGCTTCAATCAAAAGAAATACACAGGAAACCAAATGACTTAGTCTTTTTTCCCCCTTATTCCCTCCCACACAAGATTTCCAAGCAAAACATTAACTATCAGGATAACTTAAGATGCATTTGGTTTCTTTAATCATCAGTTTCAAGGAAGCTTTTCCTTCCTGATTTAAGAAACCAATGCTTTTGATAAGAATTCATTAACTTGGCTACACTGAATAAAACATTTAAGTTTTTCTTGACAATTTCCCTCAAGATCATTCTTTTCAGGGAGCCCTTTATATAAAGTTATGTCAGATTAAATCAATCTTAGCTTTGTTATTAAAAAATATGAATTTCAACAATAAGGAACACATATCACATGGGGATGATTTAGTACTTAAGACATTTCTTATACATGTGCTTTAAGATTCCTTCCACGTACATTGTTCAATAACCCACAACTGTATTTCTATAATACATTCTTATTAATATGAATTTGAAGTTACTTTTATCTGCCATGCTGCTTATATAATGATAAATTTGGGTAAGGCAGTATATCGTAGCATAATTATATATTTTCTCTGTTGGTTTTATTCAGTAATGTAACTATTTCCCTCAAATATATAGCATTTCTAAGTCTCAACATCGCTTGATCTTAATCTGAATGAGTTGAACCAGCTTTTTCTTTTTCTGAAATCCAGATATCAAGCCTTTGCTTCAATTCTTGGTCATTTGAGTTTTGTATCTTTATAATACTTCTCTCATACAATTTAATTTTCAACCTATGCTGCCTTTAAAGGAATAAAGTTCTTAAAATTCACCTAATTTCACTAGAGTCCAGTCTAGGAGCAAAACAATATGAGTTTCAAGAGGTTAAGAGTCTAGATGTGTTGTGGTCTACTCTGTTTCTTGATCCACACTTCAGAAGAGAACTGCTAGAGAGGTGGACGGGAGATGCAAACCTTCGCCAGGCATGATGGATGTTGAGGAGCAAAACCAAGTGTCAACTGCTTGAGGCACCAACATGTCAGTCAAAAATTAGGATGTATATTTATCTACTCAGATATCTCTTCGACCCAGTCAGTTTGATCTAGAAGACCCTCTAGGGTTTGTATTACCTCCTAATTAAATCTACGTTTCCACTGTCTTTTAACTTTCATATTTTCTTATATTTATTATTTTCTTACTGGACTTTTTTTTAACAGCTTTAGAAACCTAAAATCCACCTCAATTTTTTCTTCAAATTATTTCCAAGTTTGAAAAAAATGATCCACTTGATAACTTAGTAGTGCTACTTAAACTTAATGGGACACATATAAGGCCAGTAAGCTATGCTTAATATAAAAGAAACTTCAAGTCTGTAACTTTTTCAACATTATTTACTCAGGCAAAATAAATAAGGAAATATAAAAGTCAACTTAATAAAGTAAATGTAATTTCTTACTAAGAAATCAGGTTTTGAAATTTTCTGATTGATTGTTAATCATTCGGTTCCCTCACTTTATTTTGTAAAGGCAGCCACAAGCTGTATTTATTGTTCTTAAACTGATACATGATACCATGTAAAAGAGAACTTTGTGTAGTTCATTCTGATATAGATGAAAATACTTGTAAGTATAGATATGAACACAGAGAACATATTTTAACTGTTATGCCTCTGAGTTCCACCTGTAATATTAGAAACATTATTTTAACATACATGGCATAGCTTTCTTCAAAAGGATTTTGTTAAGATTAACTAAACTTAAAACAACATATTATATAATTTAAATTTCTTTTATAACAGTGCACCTTTATTGCTTGTTACCTACTAGACATTCTTTTAAATATATACACTAAATCATTTAATTCTCACAACCCTACATAACATACTGAGATTTGAAGCACATAACAGTAAAAGAAAACAAAGAGAAAGTTAGTTTAGTCCTATACCATCATTTTGAAGATGAGTAAATGGCATCTAAGGAAACTAAATATTTTGCCCAAAGTCATCCGGGTGCTAGAAGCAGAAAAGAGCTACTAGGTCATCCAGTCTGCTTGTTTTCTTCCAGAAGCCAGGCTGTGTTTCTCAGAATTAAAAAAAAAAAAAATCTGATTTCATCTTAAGATTATTATCCAGATTTGACTTATAATGATTTGTCCCTTGGAATTATGGAATTTGTCATATACAAAGGATGAAAATGTAATTTTATGGTGTGCATTATAGTCAACATTTATTTAAGGAATTCTATCTTTTTTTTTTTTAAGTAATAGTATAGATTCAGTGGCAGGAAGTGAAAACACAGACAATAGGCATATAAATTTAAACAAAAGAGCATGTTACCTGAAATATTTCTGGGTGTTTTGAGAGATACTAATATTTCTTCCAATAATTCTTCAACATTTTTTTCCAGCTTCAAGAAAGATTTTATGAGTTGTGATAAGAATTTGAGTTTATCAAAGGAGAGGAAAAAGTTTCTTCCTTTCTGTGGGCATTCAGGAGTTACTGTGAAAAGAGAAGATGAATACTACTACATTTGCACATTTTATTTGTTTTTTCAGTAAATACTGAAACAATCTATGTGATTCCATAAGCCATCAAAACTAATAAAATCAGCAATTAAACCAAGTTTATTCTTTAAGAAATGCATATAAAATCTCCTACAAGTTTCTTTTCTTTTGGGAAGCTGGAGATGAGTATTCTGTTTAATACAACTATGACAATTAAATAATTATATTGATTCTCAGAGTTCATAAAATAGTAATATGATTTGTAAAATCACATCTTCTATAATTCTATTTTTTAAAAAAGTCTGGGACAACTTGAATCTAGTCACGAGAAAACATCAGGCAAACTCAAATCAACAGAAATTCTATAAAACAGCTGGTCTGTACTCTTTAAAAGTGGTATGTCACAAAACACAAAGACTAGGAAATGGTCTAGTCAAAAGGAGTCAAAAAAGACATGACAGGGGTGCCTGGGTGGCTCAGTGAGTTGAGCCTCTGCCTTCGGCTCAGGTCATGATCTCAGGGTCCTGGGATCGAGCCCCACATGGGGCTCTCTGCTCAGCAGGGAGCCTGCTTCCCCCTCTCTCTCTGCCTGCCTCTCTGCCCACCTGTGATCTCTGTCTGTCGAATGAATAAATGGAATCTTAAAAAAAAAAAAAAAGACATGACAACTGAAATCAATACATGATTGGTATTTTATTTACTTTATTATAAAGAACATTATTGGGTTAATTTGGTGAAATCTGCATAAGGTCTATAGTCTGATACTCTTATTTCATGATTATTTATTTTCTGATATGGATAACTATACTGTGATTATTAAAGAGAATGCCCTTGTTTGTTTGTTTGTTTCCCAAAGTCTACTGATTTATTTTTTTAAATTTTATTAACATATAATGTATTATTTTCTTCAGGGGTACAGATCTGTGAATCCTTAGTCTTACACAATTCAAAGCACTCACAATAGCACATACCCTCCCCAGTGTCCATAACCTTGCAGAGAAGAATGCCCTTGTTTTTAAGAAATACACACTGGGGTGGGGGGAGTCTGGGTGTCTCAGTCAGTTAAACATCTGCCCTCAGTTCAGGTCATGATCTCAGGGTCTGGGATCAAGTGTCACATCAGGCTCCCTGCTCAGCAAGGAGTTTGCTTCTTCCTCTCTCTCTGTCTGCTTCTCCCTCTCCCTCCACCTGCTACTCCCCCTGCTTGTACTCTCTGTGTCAAATAAATAAATAAAATCCTGAAAAAAAAATAAGAAATACACACTGAAGTATATAAGGACAAATATATGTAATTTACTCTCAGTTCAGGAAAAAAGTGGTTTTCAGAGAGTGAATGCAAATGTGGAAATATGGTAAAATATTAGCATTTGAGGAATCCTGATGTTTTTTGTAAGTCTGAAATTAAAATAAAAATTTAACTTAAAAGAGAAAATGACTAGACAAAGGGTATGAGTTTTTAAGGCCTTAGAAGCATTCCTCTTATAGCATTAAAAAGAAGCAACTTAATTGTTGAATCTAGAATACATAATTCATGAAATCATGGTTTTTTTTTTAAAGATTTATTTATTTATTTGTTAGAGAGAGAGAGAGCAAGCACAGGCAGACAGAGTGGCAGGCAGAGCAGAGGGAGAAGCAGGCTCCCTGCTGAGCAAGGAGCCCGCGATCCCAGGACGCTGGGATCATGACCTGAGCCGAAGGCAGCTGCTTAACCAACTGAGCCACCCAGGCGTCCCTCATGAAATCATGTTTAAAAATAACTTCTATCTAAATAATTGTGATATCAGTTTCTTTCAGGAGAACAAAAAAAACCTTAAAATAAACAAAGATTGATTTTTCTTTTATAATTAATGTTTTTTTTTTCTTTTAAAGTTGTAATATACTACCATTTGAATATAGAAAAATATCTTAGACTCTAAGCATGTGGAGAATAGAACCAACCTCACCAAATGGCACTTGGGATCAAGTTTTCAAGGATTTAAGGAATTCATCCTTTATTATTATCACTTCTTTAAATATGTATTTAAGAACTATCTTGAGGCTTAATGACAAATTGGAAAATCTGTAAACTCTTATAAAGTAAGCACAGGGGCGCCTGGGTGGCTCAGTGGGTTAAAGCCTCTGCCTTCGGCTCAGGTCATGATCTCAGGGTCCTGGGATCGAGCCCTGCATTGGGCTCTCTGCTCAGCCAGGGAGCCTGCTTCCTCTGCTCTCTCTCTCTGCCTCTCTGCCTACTTGTGATTTCTATCTGTTAAATAAATAAATAAAATCTTAAAAAAAAAAATAAAGTAAGCACAAAGTACACTTTGTGAGAAAATACTGAGAATGCCACTTAGACATAATGTAAGGATTGGTGATTCCTTGTGAAAAAAAAAAATACCTTCATCACATGAATTTAAAAGGAAGTTTCCAAAAAACAAACCAATTTAATGGGCAATCCACTTCATCTCAGTTAAACATTAAAATGTTGGCATCAGACCTGTAACCATATGGTAGAGGTTTTTACTGATGACCACAAATTTGAGAGTGGCCTGTCAGACAACTTAAAGAGTGGAATCGAGTCCTGTTCTTAAAGAGTAAAATAAGGCTTAAAAAAAAAAAAAATTCACAATTACCTACGAAAACTCTATTCCATCTCTAAATTGATGTTAGGCCCACATATATTAAAGTCTATGTCTAAACAGCCCTACTCACACCCATCGTTCTTCCACAGGTGTGCCACAGAACACAAACGTGCATAATCAGCATATAACTAAAGTTTGACCGTGAAAATCATGACCCAAAAAATGAAAAGAAAAGAGAATAAATATATTGTGCATCATTTAGTTGTTGCTTGATTCTCATTTTGCCTGTTTGATTTCTTTTAAGTTCTGCTCATGTGGTTAGAAGGGCTAGTATAACCTTCTAAACCTTAAAGATGTCCCTTTGGAACTAAGTATTTATAAGCCGAAATTTTGGACTTTAAGAATTCTTCCTCATTCTTGAAGCAAACCATGACAGACTCTGGACTCCGGGAAACAAACTGAGTGTTACAGAAGGAAGGGGGGTAGGGGAATGGAGTAACCAGGTGATGGGTATTAAGGAGGGCATGTGTTGGGATGAGCACTGGGTGTTATATGCAAATAAGGATTTGTTGAACACTAACAACAAAAACTTATGATGTACTATATGCTGGCTAACTGAATATTAAAAAAAAAAACACAAAAAAGAATTCCTCCTCGTTCTTCAATTGCTTAGCTAGAAATTAAGGCGGCTTTGTGCATCCCCATTCTAATTACAAGTACTGTATTTATAATGTAAGCAAAGAAGCACCTCCCCTTCTCAAAAAATCTTGGAGAATCAAAACAGTGTAATCTAACAGAGCTACTTGTTTAAAAATTATGTAGGGTCTGAGGATTCTACATGAAGAGGTCTTACCTTCATGACCTGCATTTAGAATAATCTTATATTCCAGAAGTGTAACAATATTGAATGGTAAATCCATTTCATTTCAATGCATCTTTATGACTTAATAATGAAAGAGGACAGAATAATATGTATGACCTAAATCTAATCATTTTTGTTCTAAAGAAGCAATGAGGGGCGCCTGGGTGGCTCAGTGGGTTAAAGCCTCTGCCTTCGGCTCAGGTCATGGTCTCAGGGTCCTGGGATTGAGCCCCACATTGGGCTCTCTGCTCAGCAGGGAGCCTGCTTCCTCCTCTCTCTCCGCCTGCCTCTCTACTTGTGATCTCTGTCTGTCAAATAAATAAATAAATAAAATCTTAAAAAAAAAAAATCCTGCTCTTGTAAAAAAAAAAAAGAATCAATGATTATGGTAGAGGTCCATTAATTAGCAATCCTTATTTCCTATTAGTATTAGCTCAGTGTTCTCCCAAGGGCTATTGTGAAGGTTCTTAATTTATGGAACAACAATTCTATGATAAGTTCATTTTGTGAAAGTCCAATTAAAGCAAAATTAAACAAAAAGGATAAAATAGTATAGCCCAAACTTGTCTTATTTCCCCCATAGTATCTCCCAGGACTAGAGTTCTAATCGTCACATCTTAGGTCACTAATTCTTATTTGCCTACACATATCTATTTTTCTGTTCCTTAGACTCTACACTGTCAACAAAATTAGGAAAAGATTTCCCCTTTTACTCTTGCTTTCACTTAATCTTTCTTTCCTTCTTCCACCATTCTGTTTATTCCTCTCCTCCAACTCCTCTCCCCAAACCTGATCTGGATACAATCAATTCACCGTCTCCTCTAAACTAATCTGGCCTTTATCTGTTCTTTCCTAAACACTATGCAAATTGTCTTCCGTCAGGAAATTTTGGACACACAGGCTTATACACAGGCGACTGTGTTTAGTTGGCCACCAATTACAACTATAAAAGACCTGAAATAATGATTATCACTCTATTATATAGGATGGGCTCAATGTTTCTTGGAAATACAAAATTCCCTTAAATCCTAATAATATTATAGATTAAAGTTAAACTGACATTTTATGGTAAGACTTCAATTTACCATCAACTAACAGAATAAATCCATGTTGAGGGTTTCCCCTCCCCCATATTATTTTAATAAAAATTTTTCTAAAATACAATATAAAAAAAATAAAATACAATATAAAATTCTCTGCTTTTTTCTGTAGTGTTTAGAACAAAATTTAATTTTTCTTCATAACAGTGTTATGCCAGAAGTTACTTTTTATATGCTGCACTGAAAGATGACTATCTGTCCCTCAGCAAAGGGCATTTCTCAAACTCATTTGAAGAGGATTTTATGATCAAATAGGTTTAGGAATCACTATATACTAAATACTACTTAAAGTGACTCACAATGCATATTAGCATATTAAACTCTCTATTTAACTTTATAATACTGAAAATTTTTTAAAAACTTAATGTTTCTCAAGCTTTTTTGACCAATGAACACCAGTTTACTGACAAATCTATTAACTTCTGGAACTTTCTCAAAGAGCAGTGCTGTTGAGGACACCCTGCTCTAGATGACAGCACTTATGTCACCCTGTAATCTCTCTCCCCCCCACCGTTAGACCTTTAGTGGTGGTGGGGGGGATTTTTGTTGCTGTCGATGTGACTGATTTTATCAGTATTTGCTTCCACTTGTAAACTACTGTTCTTTTTCTTTTTTTTTTTTTTTAAGATTTTATTTATTTATTTATTTGACAGACAGAAGTCACAAGTAGGCAGAGAGGCAGGCAGAGAGAGAGGAGGAAGCAGGCTCCTGGCGGAGCAGAGAGCCCGATGCGGGGCTCGATCCCAGGACACTGGGATCACGACCCCAGCCGAAGGCAGAGGCCTTAACCCACTGAGCCACCCAGGCGCCCCTAAACTACTGTTCTTAAACAGCGTTATAGTATTCTGCTGACCCCTTTGAGAAACTAATTAAAGCCTTCTAAATCCCTATAGATCCTCTTGCTGAAAAAAAATCTATGCAGTCATAGATTCAGGGCTGACCAGAGCCACCTGAAGTCCATTATGGCTCTCATTGGGCACTGTGGTCCAGGACCTTCTGAATGGTTAAAAATGCATAATCCTTGCCTTCACCAGACCCTTTTAAGCAAGTGCCCCAACTGAGTTCTCTGCCCACGAATTCTAGTTAAAAACTGCTATGGTAGAAATTACTCTCTAGGCATTAGAAAATCTGGGGATTTTGGTCTTAGGAAGTCAGCCAAAGAGGTGCTGTTATGTAAAATATCAATAACTTCAAAAGGAAATGTTCCTTTTTTCCCCTCTGATTTCTCATTTTTAAAAAAATTTCTGGAAGAAATATGGAACAATTGTAGATAATTTCTAAGAGCAGATCCTACACATTTGCCCTGGGCAAAAGTACTGCTCCCAGGAAAACACCCAAAGAATAACTATAGTTTTATAGGCACATTAATCAGAAACGTGAAAAGATTTCCATGAGGCAAGACATTATTTCCAGTGTATTCACAATAGTATGTCAAGAACACACCATAATTTCTTACACAGAGTGGGCACTAAAAACAAACAACAACAACAACAACAACAAAACTGGTTAAAGAAATAAATATATGAAATCCCACAGCTCCTAGAAATAGCTAGGTTTGGCTCAGAACAGAGAAAGATTCTACACCTAGTCCTAAGATGAATTCTTTAAAATAAGAAATATAGATTTAAGTCAATGAATAAGTAAACACATATATAAATAAATATAGTATTATACATTGCTTTTAGTATGTAGTTAGACAAAAGAAATTTGGAGATTATTTCTAAAATAGAAAATGTATGCAAAAAAATATAAATCAATGATGAGCTGGGAATTTGATAGAGCATGTTGGTACAACTGACTTTAAAATAGGATTTTTTTGTGTGAGTTAAAAAAATAAAATTATACTTCAGGTAACATTATTGTCAACTATATTCAAATTAAAAAAAGAGTATACTTTAGAAAAAATATTTCACTATGAGATAATATGCATGGATATTCATAGAACTATTGTTCTAAAATTAAATGAAACCCTTTCTCTTCTCTCTCTAAATATATATATATATATACATATTCATCATAATATACATCCTTATGGATGTATCATTCATAAATAATATAGACTACAGACTCTACACTGAAAGGTGTTTTTCATCTCATGACTAATAGTTATAATATTAACTCCATTCTCTTGAGCAAAATTAAGGACATTGAAAATAAATCATGAGGGACATTAGGGCTCCTCACATTTGATCCACAACAAAACAGTATTTGGAATAATTATCAAAGTGCAGCTAAATCAGACAAACCATAAAAGTACAGAGAGTTGCTGAAAGCACACATACTATTTTTCAAAACCATTAGCAACAGAATTCCTGTTAATAATAGCATTAAGATACAGGAGAAAATGAGAAGCTCGAAAATCAGATAATCTGAAGGTGGTGGATCAGTATAATAGGATAAAAGGAACATATTTTCTTTTTCCCAAGAAAAACAAACACTATCCATTCTGTTATTGACTATAAATGGATCCATCTTCAGTGAGGAAATATTCTTGGTACTACCAGACCAATGATGTAAAAAAGAGGTAATGCGCAAAAGCTACTGGAAGTCTCATTATTCCAGATGAAATTTATGACATAATCCAAATGGAATATATTTCCTCCAGTAGAGAAAACTATTAAACAACATTACAATAATAAGTCAGCAGGGACCACACAGAACAAATAATAAGCAGTACTTTTCCCAGTACCCAAGTCACTTCCTGAGAGCAGGTAAGGCTTTAGAGCACACTACGGTGTTCCGGAAGCCTGAAGGAGGGCTATACCTCCCCTCAGTGCCAGCTTCCACAAGCCACATACCAGAGAAAGGAAAAGAAGGCAAACACTATGTCCCCAAGTGTGTAAAGAACCTTCTCTGTTATGTTAGCCTAGTAAGTACATGGAGAATCATGGACAACCACAGGCATTGCTTTTTTGTCATGTTAAGAAAGAAATTAAAGCTACTTTCCCTTTTTTCTTCAGCATTATCTTTGTAACTTTTAGTTATTTTTCAACAACTGAAAAATTTTAAAAATATTTTTCAAATATACAGAACTAGAAAAGCATCTGAAGTAAAACTATTAAAGCAGCATTTCCACCTTAGTTTTCAAAGCTGAATTTATGATTTCTTATCTCTGGTCAGGGAGCTTCCATAGGTAGGACCCAAACCAGACAGGGTAAAACTTCAAAATAAACC